>JACEFO010000488.1:0-31307 GCA_015342445.1 Digitaria exilis | reverse complement strand
CTTGAGATACTGATAGATTAGAGGATCCTTTGCATAGCGCGAGGCATGAAAAAACAGTGGACGGCAAGCTGAATCGAAATGGGACTAAGTAACGAGCCTTACCATCTTTCCTCGAGGATTGGTGGTCGCGGCGGCGGAGCGTCGGGGGATGCCGTGGCGACGGCGCGCGGGAGAGGGAGAGCCAATTTATATGGGCAGGGGGGAAACCCTAGCTGTGGGTATGGGGGTTTTCCGAAAATGCCCTGCGGAGTTGAGAGTGTTGGCGTGGTGACACTGAAAGTGGGGTCCGATTTTTTTTTTGAACTTAAGTGGGTCCGATTTTATTCCACGTAAGCATCCCGGCTGTCGAAGACTCGCCGATCCATCTCAAATCTCAAGCCGCGATTTTTTTTTTAAAAAAAATCCCAACCGCAAGTTGGCTTAATCGAGACTCAAATTCTGATCAGCGCCTGGCTCCCAAAAAGAGAAGAAAGAAAATCCGATAAGCGCTTCCCCTTGCCCAGTGAATCTACCTGATGCCGGCTCACCAGTTGTTTCCTTTCTACCGGCTGGATGGTAGTTTTTTATCCAACATGGTCATTTCTGTACTGGCCATCATTCTCCTAGTACATTTTTGCCTTTTAAAAAACAGCACAATTCAGTTGGTTATGATCGAGTGCACATATGAAGAGAAAAGAAAGGAAACAAATTGGATTGACTTTTTTAACAAAAAAGTGCATGCTGGTTGATCAAACTTCAAAGTATCACCAGCTAGAAATACATTCAGCACTCCCACATATCTTCAGAAACTTGAACGTTGATCAAAGTATCACCGAACTAGAAAGGAAACTGTCATCTGAAAAGGATGCTTCTTAACAATTCATATGTAATATTCCAGAATTGTTTTCACATGAAAACTTTCATTTGTACAAGATCAGCCTTTTGTAACTATAGAAATGTACACTGCACGAGTTCTGGTGAGTGTTCTAGGGCACATATTTCTCTTTTGTTCTCTTGTTTATCTTCAACACAAACTGACCTGCCCACAGCCAGCACTATATTTCACGTTTTACACATATACATCAGCCAAACTTCCAGAATGGGCAGACAAATGACAGGAAAAGTTTACATAATCTACAATCTTTGAGAGGCAGCTTGTCATGTTAGATGTGGACCAATCACACTGTGTATAGCATTGTAATTCATTGCGTCATGGGAATGCGGTTGTCATTCTACATCTGGAATAATTATTGATCACCAGCACTTCGTCCAACGTCATGTTTTCTTGTTTGTAAGATCACTGTTCTCCTCGTTAGGAGACCTAACTTTGAGCATATATGCCTGTGCAAAGTCTAACATCTCCTTGACTTCCTTCTTCAACTGCAAAGCTCGCAAAATGAAATAAACAATTCTGAGAATTAAGTGTTTATGTACTTTCTGGAAGGAAGCTATGGCATGCAGAAACTAATGGAGTAGAGTGTCCTGGAAACTCATATTCTGCATTCTTATCTGCAATACTACATCAGCAGCAGCATTATATTGTATACTCATGTTTTACAACTAGGAAGCCAGTAAAAGCACATAATTTGGCAGCCAATCATCTGCACTATAATAAACAAGGGCTGCATAATTTATTGAGGTTTCATATTCCATGTGAAAGAATGGTGTGTGCTTTTTCCATAGCCTGGCATATTTCCAGGATAAACATGCTGTCCATGCTGTCCTAGTAGACAATTCCAGTTACCAACGAAACTGTTTCATAAATTTCAAGTGACTAAAAAGGTGCACCAGATTATGGCCCTGTTTGGGGTCTGTAGAAGTGCTTCTTAGATAAGACACAAAAATACGTAAAAAGCGCTTTTCTGATAAGCAGGTTTGACTCAGCTTCTGCGTTTTAGTACAAATATAGGTGGTGGGGAGAAGCGTGGCCAAATAAGCTGGAACAAAACTCACCGTTTGGCTGGTAGTTTCAGCTTACTTTGGCCCTAATCAATATCTGTATGTCACTGTCTAATTTCAATAGGTTTGAAACTAGGAGTTAGTCTTTTTCTATATCTATCGCGCAGATAAACAAGGAAATGTAACTTGCCCACCAACATTCACAAGTAAAATTTGATTTAAAGCCCACCAACAGGTCAAAAAAGAAAAGAAAAAAAAATTGTTAGTGCCTACCTCATCCACAGCACCACTCTTATTTTAGATTGCATTATGCACCATTCTTGAAATGTGCACCTGAAAATGAAGCATGCCTACTGCATTAGTAAAATTAGTAAATTAATCCGCAGCTTAAGTAAGAAGTGTATAGCCATCACAGTATCAAGAACTGAAAGAACACACAAAAGGATCTGAAGAGATAACCAACCAGCACTTATGTTAAGGCTGCACGAGTCAGAACTGATTGTTTTCACAGACCACCTACAGTGTACCTGAAAGGTAGCACAGCAGTTAGCTAACTTTTAGCAAGATAGTTGTTGTAGCACCGTAAAATATTATCAGATTCACAAGAATAAAAAAGAGGACAGGAAGAACTGTACACAACATTTCCATGAATACCTCAAAGAATGAACCAAATGGAACGTCATGTACTTGCTGTACAGTTTCAAACACCTACAAATAGCAGTGAGAAATTACTCGATTGAGTTACCTACAAATATATAATCTACCGGTTGTTTAGAAACATACCAGATCCATTTTGTCAGCTGAAAGAACCATATGCTGCCACTCTGTCATAGCTGAATAAGGAGGACACATTGGACTATGGCATATGGATTTACAATTAAGTTCTCTCACTTGACCATCATACTCATCTGCAATGTGCCATGGCCCAGCTGCAAAAGGCAGCATTTTAAGGCAGAATATAATGCAGTAAAAGAAAACAAAATCCATTCAGCTCGCTGACAACAACAAAATAACTGGTTCTCTGCTACCCAGATACTAGACTTAAGTCTCAATTCTACCGAATATTTAATAAATAGTATTAGCATAAAAGGTGGAAGGTTACCAAAAAATGTACACAAAGGATGAACAGTGCATATACTACTTCGCTTGGAGCAATTGCATTTACTGTATGGAATTGGCAAGCTTAATGTAAAATTAACTCTTTCGAAATTCATTAGGAGGTGGATGATTACCCATAATAAAAAGGAAAAAGTCCAAATTACTCCCCTCAACTATAAGCAAAGTCCACATAACCCCTTAAACTATTTTTGGTTATTTTACCCCCTAAACTATGTTATTTGGTCTATTTTACCCCTAATACAATTTCTCTTTTTATTTTTCCATGTACAAGTATCATATTGCGTTCAAATTTGGGAGATGATAGTAGACATCATAATGCATGATAGAAAAATATAAAAATTATTTTTTGTCATTATTTTGATGGGGGTAAGATATTTAATAATTAATTAATCCTTAGAACACGATATTATACAAAAACTAGCGACGAAAAATTCATAATATTTTTTTTGACATACATTGTGATGTTCACTACAATCATGCAAAATTTTAAATTAAAATTCAACTTGTGCATGGAGAAATAAAAAAGACAAATTGTATTAGGGGTAGGAATACACCAAGTGACATAGTTTAGGCGGTAAAATGAACCAAAAGATAGTTTAAGGGGCTATGTGGACTTGGTTATAGTTGAGGGAGTAATATGGACTTTTTCCTAATAAAAACAATCATGGAGGATGAACAGTACATATGCAGTGGTGGTAGAGAGGCTGGCAGTTAAGGGTAAGGGTCCAGGACCAACAGCAGAAGGAAGTGGCTACTAGCTAGGTCTGGTTTCTGATAACTGGATTCAGACTCTGGCAGTTCCACTGTCGTTTTTAGGTGGATGTGGTTATCTGCAAGAGGAGGGGGGCCTTCGCAGAGAGCAGACCAAGACACGATGGCAGTGGATCAGGGGTGGGGATGGGTGGGCAATGAGGAAAGATGTAATGCCAGAGCAAAGGACAACAGTTTGGTTTGATAAGGTGGACAATGTTCTGTTTCAGCAAGTTATTTTTATCTGTAAGGGGCACATAAATGGTTTGGAGTATCACGAAGTTCACATCTCCACACCTTGTGGTGAGTGGCGACTGGCGACAAATTGAGAAAGAACAGTCAGTATGCAAATGCGCATAGTATAGGGAAAATGTAAATTTATATTTATCACGCAAAGGGAAATTATGAATCTTATTATGATGGCGTGCGCAACATACATGAAAACTTGCATATTTCGAGTTTTGAAACTTAGACATTATTCAACTTAGATCCTTAGCATACAACCAGGCACCTTGGCTATAGTATGAAAAATTTAGTATGGCTATCATGGCTATCTAGTCTTCTGACATATTATTACCACCTGAAAATTTCTATCCAACCACTTCATCAAATTGCTCATGCACGACAATAAATGATCTGGAATAAATTGGTTATACAGAATATAATACATGTGCAAAAGCTGGCATTATGCTGGATTGCTTACATTTATATCTTTATCCTTCCGATCTGTCCGGTACTCTGTTATGTAACTTGAGTCATCACTTAAAAGAATACTAAAAAACTGCTCTGCAGTACATGGAAAAGTTCCCTGAAATCATAAAGAGTAATGGATTAATTATCAATCATAAAGAAGCATCATTAAAAAAGAACCATGAAGCTAAGATACCATTTGTCATTATTACATTGAATACAGGGACAAGAACTTCTTCTTTGACAAAAGGTTGTAATTGCCCTGTTAGTGCAGCACAATCTTCTGGAACATTGACCTCCTTCTTACTATTTTTCTTGAGCTACTATGCGCACGTAAAGCAGACTGAGCACGTTCCTAGAACCCAAAAGTTTTAAAAAAAGTTATCAAATCTGAAAAACGATCATGGGGATCGAATTTATGTAAACTCCTAACTATCACAAACAGCAACATGAAAAAATATACCTTCAAAACTAGTGCACCAACAATAAGTCTACATATTCTAATACTGCAGATATGCGAATGCACCCTATAACATACAAGCAAAGGTCTATAGTGTATTGCACACATGTGCAAGTGTTTTACCTGTTTTTCAGCCTCTATCATCGTTTGGAAGTTCTTCACAGCTCGTTGCAATGCTCTAAATGTATGGTTTCTGTTCCAAAATGATGCAAATTTGTACCTGACTCTTCCTACAAAGAAAATTAAATAAGAAACATGCTACATAACAAGCACAACCCTGTCCTATAGGATTACGGTTAGCCATCCTTTTTGCAAACTACATAAACTGTACAATTTTTATGCTATAGTGATCATGAATGATTTGATAGTACCAGGAAATTGTTTGTCAGCTTACTCAGCATTCTATTGTAAGAGAAAGGGTTTTGATCGATATGGGGAGTTAACATCAGATAGATAGGTGAACCTTGGTAGATGAAAAAGAAAGGTTATAGAAGATATGTCTGCTCAAAGAAGACCATCTACAAAATGCCAGCCGCTCCTTATCAACTGGATTCAGACAATTATGTTTTACTTGATTATTTTAGACTTTCATTGGTCCTGTAGGCCCAGTAAATTTTTGCTCTTTATTTCGTGCTGTAGACATTTAGCACTTGTATTATTATTTTTTATTAGGGCCCCCTCCTGTTTTCCATGGAGAGAGTGAAGGGGTTTTTAGCCCGCACAAAAAAGGACATGTAGGGTTCCATCAATCGAAGAAATACACAAGTGTTAAGAAGATAGTATTACCATCTGGACATCCTAATGGAGGAACACCAAACCCTCCAGCGCCCATTCGAAGAAATATTGTAATGGCTGGATTAATAACAGCATGTTGGCTTCTCCTGATCTGCAGCGTTTGTAATAAAAGAAACAGATCCTAAAGTGTGTAGCCCAGAGATTATGTACACATAACAGAACAGCAGCAAATAAGAATTACCTCATCGATATCTCTCAAAGGAATCACAACCTTCATACATGGGAAAAATATGTTTTAGTCACACAAATAAATCACACAAATGCATGCACAAGCAAATGATTAGATATGAATTGTTTTATTTCAAAGGAAAAAAGTTCAACTTCCCTAAGCTCACAAAATCAATAATGTGGAAAAAAAACATCAACCCACATGAGTTAAGATATGCACAGGATAGTACTGCTGTCAACATTATTAGTAATACATTCCCAAATTGCAAGCACTATACAATGGGAGAAATATCAATCACATATTTTAATAGTATAAACAGAAAAAAAAGGTTTTCAATCAGGATTAGTAGCTTTGTTGACCAAAATTAAGAAGTGAACTTGTGCATGACAGCTTGTATGGAGATTTGGAGAGTAATTTGTCAGAAAGCTGGAATGCAGCAGAAGATATTCCTAAGTTGCTACAGTAAACACATATAGTAAGCATCCATTTAGTTCATGAATGATGGAAATATTAGAAGAGCAATGCCCATTTAGGATTTACGTACAATTTCAATGACTCATTGGACGTTGGAACACAAAGCCCTTTAGTTTTCATTTTTCCATAATATCCCAACCAGGAGGGACAAGGTCACATTTAACTACATCACATTGAATTAAAAAAAGCACATATCACTTGAACACCCGTCAACAAACTAGAATGTGCATTGTCCACACTAATCAACCACATTAATATTTCCCTATTTGTTCTGCTATGCTATCAACTAAGAACAGGAAGAAAAAAGTAGGCCCTAGGCTCTCTGGCTCTTCAATAGAAACTACAGACATTTATCAGAATATGTCACGATCATGATCTAAGTATCTGTATAGATGGAATATGCAGTTAAAGTCAAAGGACATTTAAAACGTGAATAATTTATCATATAAAAATATAAAAACACAAAATAGAAGTAAAGTGAATTCTACACCAATAGCACAGAATCTATAGCAAAAATAATTAATGAAAGGATGGCAACTGAGAACTTCCGTGTGAGCTAACCTTAATCTGCTTAGAAAAGACGTTTGAATGAAAGCAAATGTGCCACGAAGAGACATACATGCGGCCGTGATACAGGAATGACCTTTCAAGTGCACATGAATAGCTGTGGTCAACAACCTGAAAGGAATAAGACAAGGAAACAACTCATGCAAGTTGGACAATTGGTATTGGATCCACAAATTAATTTGAGTAAAATGCTGTAGCAGTTGCCAACCTCATCAGGAGGTAGTTCAAAAATTGTCTGCAAAGGACCTGGCTTTTGATGAACTACAGTAGGACCTTGCTTATCCAAGGATATCCTTCTACGAGCACCAGCCTCAGCTGAGTTATTTAGAGCCCTAAAGTCGAGAAGTGTTTGGATCGTCAGAGGAATTGTCGCCTCATTGATTTTAGGGTTAATTGGATACACACCAACTTTCATGTTTTTTGGCCACACCATTACTTCTCGCATAATAGGAGGGAGGCCATTACAATTTTGCAAATATTAGAGATATGCCATTATATACGTATTTGATGTCATTGGACCCACCTACAGGTGTACATGCACTGTTCATATTTCTATATGGATCAAAATGCCCCCTGGTACACCTCCACCATCTAGTCGCTTACACGTGGGACCCACCCGTCATCTCCTTCCTCATCTCTTCTTCCCTGGTTCATCTCTCGTGTGCGCCTCTTGTTCCTCCGGCTCCTCCACCATGGAGGCCTCCCTCCCACCTCCTCCTGTTCCTCCTCGGCTGCTGCTCCGTGGGGCGTGCCTCCATCTCCGCCGCCTGGCCACCTCCCTCTGAGGTCGCGCCACGACCAGCTGACGTCGGCGCGGCAGGGAGCTCGCGCCACCGCCCCTGCTGGGAGATTCGTGTCGCTGCCCTGCACGGGAGAAGGAGGAGACAGGGGCTTCACGTCGACGAAGCTCGCGCCGCTGCCCCCTATCTGAGCATCGGCGGCTCCAATCCCCTCTGCCCTCTCTCCAATCCCCCAACATCTCTTCGACGGACATCTCTGTTTTTTTTTGCGGGTATCTCTTCGAACATCTCGAGCATCAAGAAACTGCCTCCTGGGGACTGGGAACGCGGAATGCAGCTGCGCTGGTGGATATCACTTGGATTTTCAGCTCCTCCCCAAGCTCGCCGTGAGCTCAATTCCTAACCGTCCAAAGAGAGGAACAACAGAAATAGATTGGTAGTAGAGTAGAGATCTATGACATGTGTGCTTTTTAATGGATAGCATCACGGCAACACACGTCCCCTTCTCTCTCTCCAATCTCTGATGGGGTGCAGCCAGTCGCACGGGAGCAGAGGCTTCGCTTGATGGAGGAGCTAGGGCCGCATCACGCCTGCTCGGCTCGGGCGGAAGAGCAGCAGCACCGACAGGGCCTCCGCGTCAAGGGAGCTCGCCGCGACCCAGGCCACCGTCCATGGCCAGAACGAGTTGGAGAAGAATTGGGAAGAAAAGGATGGAGGAAGATGGAGGAAGGAGATGACGGGTGGGTCCCACGTGTAAGCGACTGAAGGGTAGAGGTGTACGGGGGCATTTTGGTCAATACAGAAATATAAACAGTGTATATACACCTGGAGGTGGGTCCAATGGCATAAAATATGTATATAATGGCATATCTCTAATATTTGCAAAATTGTAATGGTCTCCCTCCTAATATGCGAGAAGTAATGGCGTAGTCCAAAAACAGAAAAGTTATAATGGCGTGTATCCAATTAACCCTTGATTTTATCCTAGGACTAAAGAAACAAAACAATTTGGGCCACATAAGGTAAAGCAGTGCAGGCAGCATATGTATGAACATAACACCCTTTATGTTGTCCAGAAAGAGAAACCAAAATAGTAATGACGTAAAATGGCTAAAACATATGCAAAAGTTGTTCAAACCTGCTATTTTTGTTAGCAAAGAACAGAATAACAATTCATGGCTTCTGGTGAACAGATAAAGAGATAAGAATGTAGGACAGTCAACGCTCAACAGTTAAAATAGTTAAAAGAAACAGAGATTTTAACCTGGAGGAACTCTCATGAACCTTGATTGCTTTAATGTGAAGACAAACCTGACAATACAAAAAAGGAACTTCTAAGATAACTGAAAATTAAATTTAAACTCGGAAACCAAGCGGTTTTGCAGAAATCATTCACCTGGCCTGATGTGCTGTCAAGTGTATACCACACTGGTCCACTCTGACCCTCAGATTCAACTGGAACAGTAACAGTAACAGAACCAAGGATTGTGCTTTTCCATACAATGTCCCAATCATATATTGTTACGTTTATCTATGGAATTGTAGAGAAGAAATGCATAAGAACTAGGGAAATGAAATGTACAGACCTTCCTGAATCCAGGAACCAATTTAGCAAGGGTACCAATTTATGAAGACAGTGGAAAATCATCTTGGGATCACACAATATAAACTTATGATATGCAACAATTTGTGCCAGGGGCTCAGGGCAAAAAGCAAAAGGAAAAGTTGCAAAACCCATAAGTAATGTGACTAGCTAATCCGCCACATTTTCCAGTACCAAAAATAAACACAGCATCTTTTAAAGGAGACCAAACTTATTACGAGAGAAGGAACTGGGAATAACCTTAACAGGAAGACTATCAACAAAAAAGTTGAATTCCTCTCCCCACATTGGGTTTCTTGAGCCAGGAACCATGGAGCTGTAAGGTGTGAAGAAAGACGATTAGAGTAGTCGAGGACTAGCGGTGTTACATAAATCTATGAGATTATCAAAATGACTATTTTTATGATATATTCAAAGGACGGTGATTTGAAGTTGTTCCTGGAAAGGTCTATCTTCCATCATTGCTTTTCCCCCAGAACCAGTTCATGATAGAATGTGTGCCAATTATTAACATATTTGCCTATCACTTTCACCTAATTTTCACATCTCTCACCAGTCACCAATTACACAATACTTTTAGCAGTTGACAAAATCCTGAGAGCAGTCACCCCTTATTTCCTCTATATTACTGCCTATATTTCACACTGCTAGATCCAAAGTCAGCTTGCCCTCGTACTTTCCTGTCTCTGATGAATCACAAATGCACCAATTTGCTGAAACCGTCTCAAACCACCCATGATCTTATACAGAATTTAGGAAATAACGTTTCATTTACAATGCTTCCACTTAACCTAGCTTATCTAATACGAGTGCACATGCACTAGTGTACATCCGTACAGAAGGCAATGAGTTTTTCTCCCACTTCCCAAGCTCAAATTCAATACAAAGAAACCTATCACAGCCAGTTTAACACTTTACCGAAAACACAATTTTCTTAAGCAAAGGTCCAGACGTCGCTCCTTGTTATTTCAGAAATAATATAGAATGTGCCTACGGCTAAATGAACCACAGTTTTGTAGGTTGAGAAATAAGCTAGAAATGGAAAATCCTACAAAAGCTATATACAGTTGACAAGAACTTCAAACTACTCAAACTATCCAGTAAACAGCTCCAAAAGTCGAGAGCCTAAAACAAAGTCTATACACACCAAACTGTTGGAATCAGTGTGATCACCTGAAACGCTTCTCTGCACCACAAGTGATCAATGCATATGGGTCAGACGTCCCATTTAAGTTGGCCGCCGTCAAATTCTTCGCGGCCAACAACTCAAGCTGAATCATCAAATCCAATCCAAGTCAGTAAAGCATCTGTATGAAGCTGCCGGCAGCACAACTCAAAATAATCGAGAGAGAAAAATCGATCAGGGATTACCTTCACCACGTACGCAGAGGGGCCGCTCGAACCTCCCTTGAACTGCCCCCAATCCAATCCACGAGCATCCAATCAAACGCATCAGTGCCCGTGATCACCAGCACCACGGCGCCCAAATCCCCCCCAAAACCCAAACGGAAGCAGCCGTTACCTTGTCGACGCCGTCGTGCTCCCCAATGATGTGCCCGGCGGAGGGATCGCCCCCCGCAGACGCCTGCGGGGGTCGCGGGTTGAGGAGCTCGTACGCTGCGTAGAGCGCGACGAGGATCATCGCGGCGGCGCAGGTGACCTCGATCTCCCAGCAGGTCGGGAGGAGGAACCCGAGCGCCGCCACGGACGGGGGCGACCCCACGGCCTGCGGCGCCATGCCGCCCGCGCCCGCGAGGAGAGGGTGCGTGCCGCGCCCTAGGGTTTGAGGAGCGGGAGGCGCGCGCGCGCGAGGGCCATGGGGTCTGCGGAGGCGGGCGAGGAAGGAATGGGAGGAGGTGGTGGTTCGGAGGGGGACGACGAGGCGGAGAAGGTGGGAGCGGTCGGGTCGGGCACCGGAGGGAGAGTCCAGTGGGATCGGACGGCTGATACTGCTTGACGTGGAGTTGACGCGGATCGCGAAGCGCTGCGGGGGGACGGACTGTGACGCTGGTCGGGTGGGCCCACGACGACTCCGGCACCGGTCGTCTTGGAGAAGATTGACCGTTCCGATGTTTTACAGTTCAGCGGCGCGCTCGTCAAAGTCGAAGCCGTTTTCTCGTACTAACCTTTCTTCCTTGGTTAAACTTTGAGCGTGCACCTGCAGCTTCTGAAAAATTCACTTCCACTCACATTTTTATCTTTTTCGTTGATTAAGGTTTTTTTTTAGAAAGCGTTGATTAAGTATTTCGGCACGTTTTGTGTGTAACCCAGGCCAAGCCCAGAGTAATGTTTTCACTGTGTGTGCTTGTATATAAACCCACTGCGGCTCATATATGATTCGCAGCGCTTGCAAATAAGACCCCTACCTAGGTCGATCCCGTCGGCGCCCGCCCGTCCGCCGCCGCCTGTGCCCTGTTAGCTCTCTGTGATGCTAGTGTATAGATCTAGACGGGAAAATACTTAATCTGTGAGTGTGTATGTGTGATCTGTGAGTGTGAGTTTGTATGTATATGTGTGTGTGATCCTTGATCTAGGAATGGAGAACGGATAGGGCTTAGATTTATACCATCACGAGTAGAGGAGTTGGATGGCTCAGTTGATGCCATGACAGGTTCATTGGGGAAGATCTGCGCATGGGCAGCGACGGTCGGAGTAGATGAGGAAGCCCTACGTAGTAGATCTCGTCGGCCCTCCGGTCGCCACCGGCTTTGGCCAGGGACGGCGGTGGACGTCGTGGTGGAACTTTCCGCCGCCGGAGCGCTACCCTCTCGATCAGTCTAGGGTTTGAGTGTCGGTGGGGTGTGTACTCAGTTCAACTTCGTGAGTAGAGCCGTGACCCCCACCTCTCTCTTTATAGCGCTGGCGACAGGGGCCCCACCAACCATTTAGGGTTGGGCGCCCCCGATCAGGGTGCAGATCAAGGCCCAATGGCCTTTGGGCCTTTTGGGGCTGAGGAGATCATCCTAACATGCCCAACTGGTGGAGCAGCTGCTGTTATCCGTTATGCCGAGTCGCGGTACTGCCCGTACAAATTGTTGCGACGAGTCAATCAGACAATCACACCGGCGATCGGAGAACGAAGACGACCATAGAGTAGGGAACAGAAAGCAGCAACATCCTACAAAGTTACAGAGTCAGATACAACAAAAAAGAGGGATCTAGTTTAACTTCAAGTCTGAATAATGCATTCAGATGGTCCGGGCTACAGGTATGCAGTAAGGGAGGGGAGCGTTGAACCTGAGTTTGCCCGTGTTTTTCTGCGAACCGTGGTAATCCGGATTAGAAATAGTTCAGTGATGCAAAGCTGTTGATAATCTGGGGCTGATGCCGGCCTAACTGCTAGAACAAAAACACAAGGTGCTGTCTGCTGTATGAATTCCTCTGAGTTCACCTTAGATTTGCCCCAATGTCTCTACTGTCCAGATTACCAAGGAGATCAGGTTTGCTAACCTGACGTGTGCGGTGTGCCGGTACCACCAATTGCTGAGACGGTATTCTGGAGGCTCGGTAGTATAGTCACACACCAACCAATTCAACTTAATATGGCCGCTTCAACTAACCTCAAACTATTTCAAAGGTACCTGGTATAATACAGTGGCAATCTGGATGGTGGCTGAGGCTCCAAAGTCATCGTTAACTACTGTTGCTCTTGGAATTCCTGATGATATACCATTTAGTTTTGATTGCTACTCAATGATCCAAGAAAGAGAAACAGTTTACATTGCCAAAAGCCCGGTAAGTCAATCCCAGCAAAAGTCCCAATATGCATATCAAGAACAAATGTGACCTCATTAAATTAAGGAAAGCACTTGTCCTTTCATTTCTTTGTTTTATAGGGCTGCTAGGTGGTCCATTTTCCTCGCCATATCTCGCAAGTTTGTTCACCATTCAAAATTCATGGTGCCATTTACTTACCTGTATAGCTTACTCATATAGCAGAAAACTGAGCCTGATTCTAGAAGACTAAAGAACAGCAGATGTAAACAGCATTCTATTAATCCAATCCTCAGAGGAAACTCTAAGTGTGAATAGTGCATCAGGCCATGTTTTAAAAAACTTCTATTTCCTTTGTTTAAGAAAACACAGGTTTGATTCTCAACATTCTGATTCTGAAATATTGCAGTTGCGGCATAGTAGGCCATAACTTTGCACGGTGGCTGATGCATAATTGCTACAATTCTGTAAACTCTGTACACATGTTGCGATACATGAGCTGGAGAAAGAAAGAAAAAAGTCACTCTTCCGAGTGAAGGAACTCAACATAGTAGTGCCGGCGTAACTGTGCCGAACTCTGCCACGCCGTAACTGTGGCCGCGCCGCAGGTGCGGCGAACAAATCAGCCGCCACAACTTGGGCAGATTTTGGCGTTGAAAATGAACTGCACGGGAGCATTAATTCTTTGGCACGCCTAAACTACGGCGGCAACCAAACACAACAGCTGATCCAAACGCTACGCCCTTCAGTTTTATAGCATCTTTTCCCATATCACCTTTGAACCTGCAAGTCAACAATCCGCCACAAACCATGAAAAGAATACGACACGAATTGCAACTCCGGTCGTGTTTAGATTTAAGCGAAAAAATTAATGCTATGCCCTCGTAGCATTCCCTATTTGATGATAAATATATAATTCATCAAATAGGGAGAAAGTAATTCCCTATTTGATGATAAATATATAAGCAACACCAAGAAAGGCCGGAGCAATCTCAGCATGCAAACACTAAAAATTCCAGTAAACAAAAATTTATAGATGAGAAAAAACATTGAATTACTCGACCCACATAGGGGGTGTTTAGTTGATGGAGATAGTTGGAGATTTACTGTAGTAGATATGCACTGTAGCAATAAATAGTGAGGAAATGATGGGAAATGATGGGATGGATGTGATGGGAGGAATAGTGAATATCTGGAATCTAAACTACTCCATAGTAGAGAAACCCTTTTGATATAGTTTTCCTTAATTTTGTCATTTCAACTTTGCACATAGTGGTAATTAATTTCCTTTTAACATGTAGCCCATCTTGATTGAGATAAAAATCTAAATCATGTAGCGTCTGGTCCTCTTGCTGACAGCAGAGCAAGTACGGAAGCTTGGCATGATTCGGTTTACTATCATGGCATTCCCAAAGTCCCCAGAGCAAGACATCTGCTACACTTGTGGAGACGACGAACACATGGAGCACTTCTGCCCTTACAACCACATCTATGGGCGATACGGCAGTGACAGTGATACATGCAGAGGAGGACATAGAATTACCTGCAAGAAAGAGCGCAAGTTCCTGCGTTGTTTCATACGTATGAGCAACCTGTCGCCAGGCTTCAGGGAATGGGACCTCAAGGACCTCTTCGGCCCGTTCGGAGCATTGCTAATGTGGGATGTCCCCAGGTTTGACAATGAAATATGTGGCTGTACCACCGAAATCCGTATGAGTTTTGGCTATTTGGTGTTCAAGAAACGCGAGGATGGGGAAAGGGCCATCAACGAGCTCAATGGGTTTGAAGTTATGGGGCGGAAACTACGTGTTGACTGGGTCTTGTTGTCCATTTTAGGGGTTTTTCCCTTTTTAGTAAATGGATAAAAAAAAAAGGGGGGAGAGATGGTTGCTGGGCCGCTACAAGGCCCAACTGGACCGAGCAGCCCAGCAACCATCGGTGCTGGCTGCCACCGAACGATCCAGAAGCGATCGAACAGAGGGGCAGGGGATAAGCCTTATCCCGTTCCCCTGTTCCTCGTCAACGCGCGAGCATTCCGCTCGCCCGCTCGCGAGCGCGATGCGCGGTGGTGGCGCTGGCGGCGCAACGGCCTCCGAGCCTCCTGGGCGCGGCGTGCGGATGTGCTCTGACTCAAGTGGCTGCTCCTCCTCTCCTCGCCTATTTATCTGGGGAAGTTCTCTCTTCTCGAAACACTTGAGTTTTCTCCTCTCCACTCTCTGTTGGCTGCTCCTTTGATCTCCTCTCTGGTGGTCGCCTGAGCTGCGTTGGTGAGTTCTCTGGTGAGGGAATTTTGTACTGCTGCAGTGCCGCGCCTGTGTGGTGCCCCGCTGCTGCCCGTATCCCTGTTCGCCGTCCTCCTTGGCCAGGTGCTGTGTCCTCTGCTGTGCGGCGTTCGTCTTCTTCTCGGGTCGTTGCCGTCGACGTTCCCGTCTGCATCGACAGCGGTTCAGTATCTCCGTCAACCTCCCGCTTCGACGACTCGGACGTGAGCGGCGGAATTGGTTTTCTGGGACAGAACAATTGTTCGCTGAGCTTTGTCTTCCCACGTAGACTCTCTACGTGCAGTGAGTTTTACTTTGCCTCTCTCTGTTCTTTTGATTTTGATATCGTGCAATCTGCTAGTTTAATCTTGGGTGTGATTGCATGGTTAGACGGATTGAGAAATACTCTATGATGATTAGTGGTGAATTGTGAGACTAGTGTGGCTTATCCTTTGAATTCTATACTTACTTTGTCTCTGTACGGTGCTCTGATTATTACCTGTGACTGGAAAAGTGAGTAGCTTATGTTGGTGGTTCTCTAGTTTTATTTGAGCCACTGTGAGTCCACTGCTGCTCACTGTAGGCCGTGTTCTTTTACACGTGCATGAAATTTGTGACTTCAGTTCTCTGTACAGACTTGCTCACATCTGTGGTTCCTGCTCTTACTACTGCATGAGCGTCATTTGTCACTGCATTTGATTTTGATCAATTTTGAAGTATAGAATTAAGTTCATATTGAATAGGAGTGCCACACTAGTCGAGGATTTGACAACACCTAGTGTTGGAAGGCTTGTAAAAGCAACCCACTATCTGAGAGAATAATAAGAAAAGAATTTTTTTTATATTCTTGTATTTTATCTGCCTACTTCATCTACTAAAAGTGTTTATGGATTTTCATATGAATATGGATGGAATTGTAACATGTGTACGAGCACTGGAATTTATTCTATTCATGTATGTAATCTATGAACATGTATGTCATCTGAGAAATGTATGTGTTATTTATGGAATTGTTATTTACTTTATTGTTTTTAATTATGAAAGCATGTCTCTTATTCTCGAAATACTACAACAGGTCTACCCTTCTGTGTGTAGCTGAAAATTAACATTTTCCATGCCAATGAGTTGTTAAACATTTGGCATTCTCTGTTATTTACATGGAAAATCAATTTTTTTCCATGCCAAGTAGCGGTTAGAGCAAGTTATGTAGAGTCCCTTATGAGAAAATATGCAATTTTCTCGTGACTGGTGTTTGTCAGGTGAACATGTTGATGTCTCATAACGCTGTCTCAGATGGGATCAATTTTTGAATTTGTTTTTTCAATATTGATGTTTTCTTTATATTTTTTTAAAACAAACTGAAAGTAGAGTTATTATGTTATTTAAGAGGACACAGATGGCACCTATACAACCAATTTCTTACAAACATGTTTGGGCCATGTTCAGATTTCCAATTATTCACTATTCATTCCAACTTTTCACTATTCCTTCCTCACAAAACACGTTTCCCAGCGAATGCTACAGTGTTTTTCTTATGCTACAGTGTTTTTTCCTACAATCTAAACACACCCTTGGTGGTAATTCCATCTGCTACGCTGATGCAGAAGGGGAAACAATTTCTGATTCAAGCCAAGGTCCTAGATCCTAACCCCAGACAACCTTGCAATCAGGAACTAGTCCTGTACGGCTGTACGCCTGTAACCTGGGTTTGTGTAATGTGTGTCAAATGCAAGAAACTGCGAGCCCTTTCCCCTCCATTGCTCTACACGGGAAGTTCTCCTTTGTACTAGCAATTCAACCCGAGTTTTGGCGCAAGTTTTCAACTGAGACGTGAGGAACCAAGGAGACGGGCTTGTGGCAGCTCTTGGGTTGATTAGATTTTTGTTTACGTAAGTTAATGCAACGCTCGTAAAACTTTGCATGCATTTCTCCTTAAATGATTATAAGCAGTGCTTTGTTTGATTGCTTCAGTTTATTTTATTTTTTTAAAAAAAGAGGAACACCAACAAAAGGCATACGAGCTCAACAGGCAAGATGTAAGACTTTTATGCCTGCCTGCCTAGCACTTTGTTACGAAATGCATGTATTCTATCAAATGGGTCTACAAGGTTGCAGTGGATCATTATCTAAAAAAAAGGTTGCAGTAGATAGCAATGCGGGATGGAGCTGAACTGCTGGGTAGCACTGCTTCTCATCCGACAACACCAGGCTTTAAGGACAAATTTATTTCCCTTACCACACAAAGAAATATTCGAAATGTTGGACAGCGACTTTAAAAATATACAATACTGGAAGAGTCAGAGGACTCAGGACAGACGTGTAACTCATACGTAGCAGTAGTATTATCAAGTTAACGAGCATGCATTAAACTCGATTCACTGCACCAATTCGTGACTCTGGATCGAACTTTTACCATAAAACATTGGCAGTCAAACTTTCAACACGTGGAAAAAGAAATCGACACTCAGCAGTTTAGACAAGGATATGCCCAATCCACTCGCAGCTTGTGGCCACGGAAGTCCCAGCAGTTGAGCGCATCAACGGCCTCCGCCGCATGCCCATGGTGCTGGAAGACGACGCAGCCATACCCCTTGCAGGCCCCCGAGCTGCGTGTTGCTACGTACCACATCCGCAGTGGCCCAAACCGGCTGAACAGCTCAACGAGCTGCTCCTTGGGATACCACTCCGGCAGGTTGTTCACGCGCACAATACACTTCAGGAACGTGAGGCGCCTCGAGTTGGTCTCGTCATGCGTGGGGGGTTCACTTTGCTCTTCCTCTTTGTGCTTGGAACATTTGTGACGGAGTGTGGTTGTGTAATTGCCCCAAAGAGCAAGCCGCGCCCTGCAGGGAACATATGCAGCAGGGGAAAGATAATTGTAGGGGCACATCGGCTCCAAGTGATTTTCCTTGTCTTCTCCACAGATGATGCAAAACTTAGCATCTGGATCCCTCCAAAAGCATGTAGCGGCACCTGCATCCAGAGTCATCAGTGTCCCATAATTCGTGGGCAGTAGAAAGATCACTATGGTAGTAAGATGTGCACATATCATGCAAGGTGCAGAAAAAAAGGACTAGACAAAAAGAACTACAAAACATTGCTGTTTTCAACCACAAACTTATCGCAGGGGCAAACTTGTGAACGACAAAGGACTAAAATAGCATGACACAGAAATACTATAACAAATTCACAATACTATTCTTCAGTCAAAGTATTGTGCTGCCTATATTAGGCTATATTAGTAGGTTTGAATCTTGTACGCCATTGTGGGATGACATCAAACTACCATATTTCACATGCAGTGGAAAATTTGCGATGGTTGCAACTTGCCAGATGTATCCATATTCTTTATTCATGGCACACAAAAAAAGAAGTATAAACAACTTTTGCTCAATCCTGAAGTTAATACGTGGATTCATTGTGTACTACCATAGCGGGCAGCTCTCCTGCGGTTTCGTTTCAAAAATAAATTGTGTACTACCCGATTGCAAAAGTCGTTTCATTGTGTGGTTAGAGTTGAAGAGAAACATCACATAAGTTTTGGGTTTTTTTGCTAGTTGCAGTGGATTCCATTTATTGTCTTAGTGTTTTATGAAATAATATAATCTAACCTGTTTATGAAAATGCAGAAGATGAAAATTTAGGTCGCTTACATCCCTCCTCTTTTGACTCTGCCTTCTCCCGTTTCCTCTTTCTAAGCCGAAGAGAGGAGGGGGCCTCTTGGAGATCAAAGAATCTCATAAACTTAAGGAACCTGCAGGACTGAGGTATAACATGCTGTCGATTTCCCAGTCCTCCTGAAACCACGGTGGCATGCATGTTGATTAACAGATAAGATCACAGTAAACTAACAGTAGCAAAAATGATTACTGAACATATTGGCGTAAAAAAAAAATCTAAATAAAATACGAGCAACCAAAATCGATTGCAGGCGATTGAATTGATCTACGGATGCACGGGAAAGGAAGCAACGACTCATCGGAAAAAAAAACAACACACCTGGCGACAGCGACCGCTTCGTCGACATCTTATTCATCTTCGCCTTTGAATAATTCAGCTTGTTGATTAATTTCCCCTTCCGTCTCCCGTAGCAGGACATCCTCACCTGTGAGGGTAGCACGGCCGGCACCGGCGGCGGCGTCGGCTGTATTGTGAATCTTTTTCTACTAGAAACACAAATCGTGCCCTCTCCCGCAGTCCCGCTCGCCCTCTCCCGCTGATTTTCTCGGCCCTTGCCTCGATTAATGTCTCCGTACCGTCTCCGCCTCCGCGAGGAGTTCAAAGGCCAGGAACCCACAGGAGCCGAGAGCTGCACATATGCTATAAGGCCAAATTGGGCCTAATGGGCCTAGCGCACATATGCGCTAGTTTTAATTGGGCCTAATGGGCCTAGCGCACATATGCTATAAGGCCAAATTAAGGAAAGGGCCCAACCAAATCCATAAGGCACACGTGGAGCACGGTATTCTTATTTTTTAACTACTCTTACTACATGATCAAATTTACCGTGTACTATATGCTGTATCGCTTTTTCTACACAGGAAGTGGGTTGTTTTTACCGAGCTTTGCCTTGAGAGGCTGCACAGCGGTCAGCTAAGCAGCTAACCGAGGGGTGAGGACTGTGCACATACAAATGGAAACTTTTTTGTCAAACACGTGTACGGATCAGCAAGGTACTGCGGGTTCAGCCAAAGCCGAGAAAGGGATGTGTACAGCTCCTTGGCATATGCTGAGAGTATATGTTGGTAGTGCCTTATCCAGGCTCAGACCGTGCAGCCAATGGGAACTTGACAAGACCAATATGTGGGGCCATTTCTATATCCTCTCTAGGCTACTGTTAATGGCCATAGCACACAGCACACTCCGCAGTCGCTGTACGGCGCCAAGGAAGCAATGGCGCATGCCATGAGTCCCCTTTCCACAACACAAAACCCAAACATCACTCCGAGGACTGGTCCCAAGTCTCCTTCTCTGAAGAACAGCATCAATCTTTCTTTAGGAGCCAAATGCGACACCAGGAGGTCAGTGAAGTATATTCAGTTCATTCTCCCTTCTGAATGAGTTCGTTTTATTAATAATATTATTAGTTTGCCTCTCAACTTCGATGTATTGCCGTTGGCAGGGCACTGCTGTGCGGCTTGATTGCTGCTGGTGCTGGTGCAGTGATGGGCCCTGACATTGCTTCTGCTGCGTCAAAGAGGCGGCCTCCACCGCCGGCGCCGACGGCGCCGATGGAGGAGAAGAAAGACCCGAACGTTAGCGGCGTGCTGGCTAAAGTGCTTGCCAGCAAGAAGAGGAAGGAGGCCATGAAGGAAGCTGTGGCCAAGTTGAGGGAGAAAGGGAAGCCTGTCGATAAGTGAAGAGCAAAACAGGTAGCCTTTGGCTGGAGAGTCGTGACTTACTGAATAATGGAATTCTTCAGTCCATGTGTACAGTTGACCAAAAGAAAATGTAAGCTCAACTGTATGGATGCAGTTCAATAATTGAATGTTATATGGTGTCTGCTACTAAAAATATAATCTTTAGTACAATTATATTCAATGATTAGATGCAAGGATTGACAAATGACAATATTGTATGGATACAACTTGCATTCGACAAATTCAACCTGAGAAGGAAGCTAGCATACACTGCATTGGACACATTATGCGAATCAATACACCCATTTCATAAAACAATCCTCCATGGCCCTCCAACCTTCATGTTCACTATTCTGTTGTTTTCATAAAACAATCCTCCATGGCCCTCCAACCTTCATCTTCACTATTCTATTGTTGTGATGTATCCTGCGTCGAAGTGGTTCGTAGAATCGACTTGCCAATGAGGAATTTGGGGCGCCTGATGTGCCCATTGACTTGTGCTTGCAATATCTTAATCAGCTTCTCTTTCTCACCACAGTTCTTCAGAACAAGCTCATTCAGCTTAAGTACGTATGGTACTCCGGACAAGCCAGGGCTGTCATCACAAAGTGATGGACACTTATTCACCCAAAGTTGCTCAAGTTCAGGCATTGCACCATCCAATATTGTCACTGTTTCAATTTCCTTTATCCCGTCAATGTCAAGGAACTTGAGTTTAGGGAATGTACCGGAGCAGAAATGCAATGACGTATCCATGTAGGAGTGCTCCCACAGACCTAGCAAAGCCAGATTACATAAGTTCTGAAGTTGTTCAATGTCCCCCTGCTTCAGTTGTGTCCCCAGCAGCTTCACCTTAGTTAGATCATTAAGCGAACTGATCCACCTAGGCATATTGCTAAGATCACCACACAGTCTCAATGAAACTAGATGTCTTGGCATTCTGGGTTGGGTTGATGATTCTCCATCCGTTTTGATAAGAAATTTAAGTGAATAAGAGCGCACTTCAAGGCGTTGCAATCGCCTGAGCTCACCAATTGATTTACATAGCTCCATTCCTTCTTTCTCGGAAAGCCCTGTGATCCCTAACCTTCTCAAATTTGTCAGGTTCGTCAGATTCTTGAGCCTCGCTGCCACACCATTGCCCTTGCCAACATTTACCAACCCCAACATGTGCAAGTTTTTTAACTTCTCGATACCATCAGGAGCTCTTACACTGAATTGGTCCACGTTGTAAACCTTGCAACACTCACTGCTGTTGCAGCATAGACATGCTCCTATGTTCCCGAAAAGCCTTGTTTTGTAGTTGACCTTGCCAGACTCCCCCATCTTCTGCAGCAAATCTTTCGTGAAGCTGACGCCAGAAAGAAGATACCGTAGTTTCTCAAGTTTGGCAACGCCACCAGGAAGTTCTCTCACTTGTGTGTCCTGTATGTCTAATGTCTCTAGATATCGAAGGTTCTGCAAGGAAGATGGAAGTTTGGAAATGTCTGTTCCTCGAAGGCAGAGATATCTCAGGTGCTGCAGCTTCCCTATGTGCTTAAGGTCACTGTTTTTCAGATTGCTTGTGTCCTCAAGGTCCAACACTCGCAACAGCCGCATTTTTTGGGATATGAGAGACGCAGGGCACTCCCCGAAGATAGTCAAAGATCGTATGTAAGATGGGTTTATGTTTTGCAGCTTTTCATATTTCTTCTTCCATCTGGATACCACAAGGTGGCGTATCTTACTTTGTGGGACCTCACCAGATTGCTTTTCGATGAGGAATAGTTGGTTCTCCTCAATGAATTTGTCCAGTATGATCTTCAGCAAAATGCTATGAACCCGGCAGCGATCAGCTCTAACTCCAAGGCTGGCCTTGGAAGGTTGAATCATGCTTCTGTTAATGAGCTCACTGTAGACACGCTCTGCTACGTTCTCCACGGGCATGTCACGGTTCTTTGCTATGTAACCTTCCGCCATCCACCGCCTCAGCAAGCGGGTGCGTCTGATCTCATGGTTCTCAGGAAAGATACTAAGGTACAAGAAGATTGACTTCAGGTCATACGGCAAGCCATCATAACTTGAGACGATCACCTTGGTGATATTGCGGAGGTCAGACCCTAGTTCTGCTCCAAGGTGTTGGTGCAGGTTCTCCCATTCTATGCCTGTTTTCGGCCTGTTGGCTAGGAGTCCTCCGATTGTAGATATGGCAAGGGGAAGCCCATGACATCTCTCCAGGATACGCTTGGCTTGATCCATCATGTATGGTGGACAAACATAATCAGTTTTCTTGTAGACCTACAAATGATGGAACACACAAATGATTATCCTAAAAAATAGAATGGTTAATCAGAAACATAGCATCATGACGGTGACAGATGAATGGATGGTTTTGATACATAACCTGCTAAAGGGAAAACTGGAATTCGTAAGTACCTGATCATTCCTTAATTAAACATTTAAACTAGAGTTGTCAGAGACACAATCTATGTGGCGAAACTACCAAACAAATTCATCTCAGTTTTCTGCTGCTGTTCCACTTACGTGTGTAGCCTTCACCTAGCAACAAAAACATGAAATGTGCGAGGTAGCTACATGCTGCCAGAGAAAGAAAATTCGAGAGGTCATGTTAAGTTGGTGCTTCATGTAGGAGGCCATTGACATCAGGATTTCAGGTTACCCATTTCATCGAACATGTTGCGCGCACACTAAGTAGTATTTGCGCTCCACTACTAAAGGAGACTGCAAATTACAAGCTATAGCAAACGCCGATTGGCTTCCAACGAGCCGAACGAGGTGTGCCTCGCTCCCCGGCACCACTTCCTTTGACCACCAGCGCTGTTGCCTCCGCAGTCAGACCATATAAGTGACTATCCTCTAACCCATTGACATTTGGTATGGTCACACCAATCCAGGTTTAATTACTCACGGAAGCAGATTTATGAGTTATTTTTTTACAAAAATCCTCTTATCGGCGTAGCCGGGTTTGGGGTTTTTTTAGACCTGGAAAAGGTCTTCATTCTTACGAAAAACACCGGGCCTCTTCACCCCGTTAGGTTTATTTTTCTTCAAGTGTATGGCAGTCACCTAGGGTGTGTTTGGTTAAGCTGTGGCTTTTGGAAAAGTATAGCGGTGGGTTGTGGCTTTCTGAAAAGCAGCCATGGGATGTAGGTTATGGCTTTTGCTTTTGGAAAAGCTCATTTGGTTCAACAACTGTGGCTTTGAAATAACTTGTCTCACTTACAAGTGGGCCACACATGTCATACCCACATCGGATCTTTTTCCATTTCCCACCATAGGATGCGAGTTTTGCTGGAGCTCGTGGCGTTCCCTCACCGGTGCAGTCGTGCCTGTGGAGGTTCCTTGCCTACGGAGCTCCCTCGCCGGTGAAACTGCCCGTGTCGAGCTCCCTGGCACCCACGCAGAGCTCCCTTGCCAACGAAGTGGGGAAGGGCGCCGCCGCCAAAGTGGGGAGGAGCACCGCCGGGAAAGGAGTTGCGCCGCTGACCGGAGTAGGAGAGCATCGCCCGCTAGAGTTAGGGAGGGGCCTCGCCATGTGGTGTTGGGGAGGGGGCGATGCCGGGGATTGAGCATGCACAACCAGAGTTGTGCGTTGGGGGCTCACATGAAGGGAGAAGAAAGAAAGAAAATGAACCGGCATCTTCATAACTTGTGGCATGTGAGTAATTTTTTAGTCCATAAGCATGTGAAAGCAGGGAGAGAAGTGCTTTCAATTTTGTACTCTAGCAAAATTAGCTTTTGGCCTAAATGTCCAGGTGCTTTTGGTCCCTTTGGTTGAGCTTTTGGCCCCCCAAAGCCAAAAGCAAACCAAACATACCTGTAGTCAGTAGGAAACTTGAGAACCACATGGTCAAAACTAAAAAGGGACATTCGTTCACAGAATCGCACCCAAATGTTTTCTTTGAATAAAACCTCTTTAATATTTTTTGATAAACATTTTTTAAAATGGATCATCAACATAAGATATTATATAGATTACCAATGTAAGATATGTGTTACTGCATTGGTCTTGAAAATTACTTTGGAAATTTTTAATTGTCATTCTGAAAAAGACAATATTTTCATATGAAATGTTTGTTAAAGCTTTATTTTGAACTTATCGATGTCCTAAGGAGTAAGGACCTGCTCCCTCTATCCCTTTTAAGTGTTGCTCGAGAATCATGCTCCCATCACCACAAGTCCAGAACGGTTCCTGAGCGACAATTAAAAGGGAACAGAGGAAATAAACGACTTGCATTATGAATAGAAGGGTCTTCTATTACTCCCTCCATAACTAGCTATGAGGGAGTTACCTTGGTTAATTTTGTTACGGGAACGTCAGCAGGGAAACTAACCTACTTCTTTTTTTTTTCATTTCAGACTTAAATTTGCTCCCACGGCCTACTTTTTTCTTTCATTTCAGACTTGATTTTGCTCTCACATGACAGGGAGTACTTGAACCAAGGTTTGCTAGATGGTACTCATGTGCTCGAATCACTAGGTCGAGAAAATAGATCGTATGAACCAGAAAACTATCTTAAAAAGAATCGCATTTGACACCTTTTCACTAGTTATTGGGTTTTTTAAGGCACCTTTGGAAAACAAATCTAATGGTTTTTGCCTTTTTTGGCAAGAAAAAGTTTAAAGTTTGGTAATAGCTTAGAGGACTTTTGACGGGAAGGAGTACCTAGCACCGGGGACATGCATTTTTTTGACAATGAAACATACATATTTGGATGAAAAGGCTATACAGTATACACCCGTATTTGGTCAAACCTTTTTGTGCACAGTGCACATTTTTTCCATGGCTACACAAAGCTACCAAGAGATCACATCTTGGTTCGCAGCAAGTTACACGATAGGCGGCAACATCAAACCCTTTTTTTTTTATGTTGACTGTTTAGTTAATTTTGTTGTTTCTCATGACTATGTAGTGTGGATGATTTAAACGAGCTAACATATCCCCGTTGCAACTTCAAACTTAGATTGAAAGAGAAACAATTAACGAAACACTGAAGATCTATGGGTATAGTTTGGGGGTTTTATAATCACATAATTCAGATTCAGGTCATTATATCTTTCTAATGATAACATATATGGTTAATTTACATGCAAATTTAGAGTTTTTAAAAATTATTTATTTGATTAATAGCATAGGGTCTAATCTGCATGAAATTTAGTTATTTTAGAATGGTTTTCGTAATGGTAGAAGCGGGTAATTTAGACACAGATGTAGTGGGTTAGTTTAGACTATTTTTATAACATCGACGTTGGTAATTTATTAGAGTACCTTCAGCCGTCTTCCATTTCCCAATCCAACTACCAACTAGCATATTGGGAGAGATTTTGGAAAATAGTGCTTCAGCATAATCCTTTTACATCTCTCTTTCCCACAAATTATTAGGACAAACCAATAAATCACCCCAAATCCCTTCAAATAAAGGGAGAGTTTTCCCACAAATTATTGGGACAAACCAGTAAATCACCACACCCTTCTCAAATAAAAGGAGAATTTAGTCTCTCCCAATATAATAGTTGCTAAGAGCATCTCCAGCAGTCTCCCAAAACATATTTCCCAATAAGATGTTATTGGGATGTTCCAATATCCCTTTCATGGATTATTGGAAGTTATGCTTTTGCAGTCTCCCAATAATCTCATCCCAATAACAACTATCTTATTAGGAGAGACTAAACTCTCCCTCTATTTGGAAGAGATAATGTTGATTATTGGGATGTCCCAAAAACTTTTGGGAAAAGAGAGATATACTGAGGGACTGCTGGGGTATTGTTTTCCTATAATCTCTCCCAATATAGTAGTTGGATTGAGGAAATAGGGACTGCTTGAGATGCTCTAATGGGATGAGATTATTGGGCGACTAAAAAACATCTTTCCCAATAATCCTTGAAAGTATTATTGGGACCTCCTAATAATATGTTATTTGGAAATACATATTGGGAGACTGCTAGAGATGCTAAAAGATAATATATTTTCGAATGATGATTAGAGTTATCAAATTCATAGCCAAATGTTTTGACTTTTTGAGAATTTTTAGATTTCCTTCTTTTCTAGCGCGTCTTGTTAGGACTAATACGAAGGCTTCAAAAGGAGTCTCCAATAAGTAATACTGAGATAAGATAAGATATGAGGATTTGAAGAAGTTGAACTTCGTGAGTTTGGGCAACTAGTAAAATTATGTGCATAATAGCATTTATCTTAGGCATAAGAAAAATTAACGACCAAATTGCAATGCGGAGATTCTTTTAATCCCATAGTAGCAGTACTAGAATGAGACTGAAAGAATACCAACCATTTAGACATCTGAAACTAGACCGGCTTGACCGTTGACTAGACGAAAAGAGGGGTTTGAGGAGGAAGACAACGCACCTTCTGACAGAAGAGATCCAAGGACTCATCATCTCCCAACGGCTTGAGCTCGTAGACATGGCCATCCCACCCCGCCACATGCGCCGCGCAGTGCCGGGCGACGTCCTCCCTCCGCGTTGTCACGATGATGCGGCTGCCCTTGCGGTTCTTGAACAGCTGATGAGGAAAAACCTGGCAGATATTCTCCCATTCCTCTTGGCTATGCAGGTCGTCCACGACGACCAGGTAGCGCTTCTCATGGAGGTACTCGGCGACGCTCCGGTCGCGCGCCAGGCCGAGCTCCTTCCTCAGCCGCCGCCGGAACACTTCGGGGTTGTCGAGCGGGTGCGGCACGGTGACCCACACGTCGTAGTCGAACTCGTCGAGGAGGTCCGGGTCGTTGTGCACCATGCGCACCAGCGACGACTGCCCATGCCGCCCATCCCCCACACCGACACCACGCCCACCGCGCCGTTGCTGCCGGAGATGAGCTCCGTCAGCTGCTTCTTCTCGCTGCCCCGTCCGATGACGTCCAGCACCTGGAACGCGAGCTCGGCGGCCGAGCTCGCGTCCTGGCCGCCGTCCGGGAGCACGGCGGGCTGCTCATCTGCGGCGCGGGGCGCCACGGCGGGGCTTCCCACCACGACGTGGTACCGGAGGTTGCGCTGGTTGAGCTCCTCGACGCTGGCCTTGAGGTCACGGATCCGGGCGGCGATGCGGTGGCGCGCGGCGATGGCGCCTGGGGTAAGCCACCAGGAACCGGTGGCTCGCGACGAGGACGTCCTGGCCGCGTACAGGGCGAAGTCGAGGAGGCAGTCCTCGACGTCGTAGGCGAGGTCGCGCACCTGCTTCACCCACGTCCTGACGGTGTCGCTGGGCACGGGATTGGTGGAGGACACCTTGAGGAAAGCCTGCATCATCTCCAGCTCGTTGCGGATGAAGTCCACCTCCTTGGGGACACCGATGAGCCGAGCGACCTCGTCAGCTACTGCCGAACCGGCGTTGCTCAGGACGCCGTCCAGCACGGACCTTGCCAAGCTCACGGCAGTTGCCTCCATCTCTCTTCCCCACACCTCTCCGGCTCTCCCTCCGCCCCTCCCCGCTCCCCGGCCGTCTCTCTAAAGTTCAAATGGTTGGTTTGCGCCAATGGATTAAGAGTTCAGGAGGTTGGTCTGCATATGTAACTTCGACGAACTGGCGCTAAGCATGCACGTTGCAGACTTGCAGCAGGTGCAACTGCGTGGACGGTGGACCGGGCAAGTTTGTCGGCAAACTTCGCTTCCAGCAGTGCTTCAGTTTGGATTCTTTTTCTTCATTTATTTAAAAAGAAACAAGCCGGCCGTCGTGACTTGGAGAAAGTTCTTTTACTTAGTATAAACAAGGGTTGTTCGTCGACGATTGGTGCAAGAAGTCGTTGTGACACACGCCGTACAGTACAACCAGCCGGTTGCTGGACTGCTGGTCGGTAAGGGCTTGTTTATTTCGCCAACTTTCACCAACTTTCCAGTCACATCTCACAGACACGTTTACCAATGCACTATTCACATCTCTAACTTTCCACCAACTTTCTTATCTAAATAAAGGCCTAAATTTCGAAGAAAAAATAGAGTGAAATTACATTGGTCCATTTCAGTACTCTTTTTTAACGCAATTCTGCTTCTGCGAAGATTAGACATTTAAGAGGAAACAGAGCGATATTAGAATTAACCAAATTGGACATGTAAATAAAATAAATAAAAAGTATTGATAGCTACAACGTACTCCCTCCGTCTTTAAATAAATATCGTTTTCGGTGTCCATGCCGTAAAATTGACTAAAATTTATAGAAAATCATGTGTAATATTTAAATTTCTAAATAAATTTTATAAAAAACTAGGTCAAATATCTATCTAATGATATTTAATTTGTACCGTAAATTGCAATATATTTTTATATATTTAGTCAAAATTATTTTTGAAGAAGCGAGAAAGACATTTATCAGAGACGAAGGGAGTATGCTCTACGTCAAACTTTTGCCAGCCATAATCTACATAATTTCAATGTGATTTTTTCACCTGTAAAGCCCTGAAGGAAAAAAGAAAAAAAAGATACCTTACTTTCTGAATAAAGAATATACATACAAAATAACGAAGCCTTTTTACATGACAACATCATGTACGAGTTCATGGACTTATGGTCATCCTTAATTAAATTAAACCACAGCACTCCAAGGCACGCCCTATGTGATGAACACCACTTTTCAAGTAATAATGTAAAATCTAGATGGAAGGAAAAGCCATTATGTTTTTCTAAAATGTAAAGAAAAAGTCTACATAACAAACCTAGTAAAAACGGGGGTTTTTTGTGACACCTCGACTATCATAAATTGGAGTGTAAAATGTATTAATTGATCAATAAGATTGGGAGAACATGGTTTAGACACAATATTGGATATGACTAGAGTATGGATAATGAGCACAATCTAAATGGGAAAGAGAAATGAGAAAGTTTATCTATTTTCAATCTGAAAATAGGGGTTTGAATTTCAGTATTTGGCTACGTTAGGCAGCAATGTTTAGGGATCATAATAATATTTATTGGTTGATCTTTTGACCGTAGGTACAAAAACAAAGTTGTAAAGAGAAGGTATAAAGAACACTTTGTTATTTGGGTTCAGCGTGTGCTAGATGGTAAATCAAGGAGAAAACGTGAAGACGTTAAAAATCGAATCAGAGAAAAAAGGACTTGAGAATTAAGTTCAGGTTAAAGTGGCTGAGATGTAAATATTTTAAATTGGATACCAAGCTGTATTGAGAGAATTCTGCCGAAGGTCCATAATTAAGAAATGAAAATTCAAGTCAAGGCAAGAATTTTCTGTGTTTGAGGATAGAGATGTTCCTATTCAAAGAATTTTGGAGTAAATTTGAGTTTGAAATTGCTTGCACAAGTTTAGGGTTTCAGGGTTCTTCTTATGAACACTTAACCGAAGACCGATGATCAAGGCTCGAATTCGAGCGTTTTTGGTCTGAGAATTGAGTATGGTGCTAGAAATAGATAAATGGAATTGAATGTGTTAAGGACAAGTTCATTTGGGGATCGAGGAGAGTAGTTGAATGGAAATTTGAAAGTAATTTGAAGAATTTGATTTCGAATTTCGGGGTCATGAAAATGGGGAATAAAACCGCCTGACATTGGATGCTTTGATCCGCGTAGACGTACATGCTCGACGAATTGATAAGGTTGCAACATGAAAGTTGGAGTGCTATGTTCTGTCTACAGAGTTCTATGTTTGGAGTTGGATGAGTTGAGAGAGATATTTGGAGAATTTTGTGGGCCGCATGTTCGGGTTCCAGAAGGAGCTCGGTTCTTCAGCAACTATGATGCGCGGAGGTGCCAGACGTCGGTGGGCGGAGGCTGGTGGCTCAGCTACGCGTCGCGGGATGGCATCGTGATGACAGTGTGTTCAAGAAGGAGGATGGCAATCGTCCTGGACCAGTTCTCAATCGTATGATAGCTATCCGTCCTGCGCAGGCGTTCTTCTTCTTCTTTTCCTCCTTAGCCTCGTTTGTCCATAATCTCGGAGGACCGCCGGCGTAGCTCTCATCCGTATCTGCTGCTCTTGTGTCCAACCACCTACCGTCGATTTCCATCTCGGCCCACAGCTTCGCCTGATTACTCCTTTAAACCTCCTTCCGACAATCTTCTTTGAGCTTCACCCCATCCCAAACGAATCGCCCTCTTATCCTCTTACTGTGTCCACCGTCCATCCGCTCAACGAGGTGGCCGTCGGCTCGTGGGTTCAGCCATTAGCTCCGCGCTCGTCGTCAGTCCGTGCTACGGTAGGTGAGTTAGCTTCCCCTTGGTCCTCCTGGTGCTCATAGCGCTATTGTTTGGCTTGGTTTGGGGCTCGGGTTGCGTTGCGCGTCGTCGCCGCCGCGCTCGCCGGCGTGCGCACGTCCGCCATGGGTAGGCAACGTGAAGCAGGCGTTCGGGGCCATCGCAGTCACATTAGGGGCTTGCGTTCGCTTCGCCTGTCTTGCTGGTGCCTCGTGGACCTGTTCTTCGGGCAGTTTCGCTGCCAGCTTCGCCGGCTGGCGTGTCGCCGCGTTCGCCGCGCCTGCTCCGCCGTGGGTTAGGTCTCTGAGCAGTAATCGGAGGGATGCTAGGCGGGAGTAAGTGCCGGGTCGTGAGGGTTGCTCTAGGTGCTTCCGTGGCCGAAGGGGGTGCTCGCCGCGGCGAGTCGGTGCTGGTCGTTGGCCGGCGGGACACGGTCAGCGGGCTCCCTTTTTGACACGGGGGAGGGGCCGCGGGGGAGAAGGAGGCGTTTCTTCAGGGGGTTTTCTGCAAATTGTTTCTTTAGGTTTACAAATAGATTTTTTTTGTGTTTTTCACCTTTTAATTCATA
>JACEFO010000487.1:0-30788 GCA_015342445.1 Digitaria exilis | reverse complement strand
AATTTCTCACCGAGCTCCTTGAATTTTGGTTTTCCCTTTACTAAAACTTTCTCCTATCAAGTCCTTATGATGTGAAGTTGATATTTGCTAGGAGATCTTTTAGGCAAAACACGCAGCCAGGAATAGCCGAAACCATGATAAAATTTTAATGACACATGAGGACATTTGATTCTATTTTCCATTTTCTTTCCTAGATCTTGCGAACATGCACAAAATAGAAGTTTTGGATTTTTTACACTCCCTCTAAAAGAGGAGACCTATTGGGAAATGGACTTATAATAGCCACGGCAGCCTCTGGTGTCAAACCTCACAACTTTTGTAGACAAATTTGGTATAAGTTTGCTTATTCTTCTTTAGGCTACTGCCTCACGGAACAAAACTGGAAGTTTTGGTTTCGAAATTGAAGTTTCCGACAAGGGAAAAAGAGATGTTCCGGTTTTGATTTCTGAGGTTCGGTTTCCAACGAGTTTGGCAATTTTTAGTTTGCTCTTAATTTATTGTTTTCAAAATCTTTCCCGCTATTCTTTAAGAATTTATGGCATCATTCTAAGGCTAGTAAGATCTGATATGACTAAGTGGGCTTTCATTGGTCATTGCTAGAAGAGGGGCTTGATGGTTGTTAAATAGGCTAAATTTCTCACTCATCAAAGAAATTTTTATTGCTCTGATTCACTGTCCTCTAGTTGCTATTTAGATCCTTCGATTAGAGTACAGCCACTTTTGATTTTCACCAGCGACAACCCAAAACTCTTTTTTTAACGTCTACTTCTGCAAGGGATTCAACATTCAAATAGTTTTTCCAAGCATTATTGTTTGGCACATCCTTCATAATTAAAAGTTGAAAGCCTAAAGATATAATAGGCAAAATATTTATCGAGTGTGTCGGCGAATTATGCTGACAAACGTTCTCGAGGGGGTGCCCCGAGAGAAGGGTTTAGGAAGAAGTCGTCGAGAATCTAGAGCCGAAGGTGACAAGAGACGATTTAGACAGGTTCGGGCCGCAATGTGCGTAATACCCTACGTCCTGTATGGTGTATCTTGTATAGATGATATGTTTTGAAGGGGGTCCCTGCCTCCCCTTATATATCCGGAAGGGCAGGGTTACATGGAGACCGTATAGGACTAGGAGTCTTTTACAAGTTAATCTCTAATTCCCTGATACAGTTTATCCAAACCGACTAGGACTAATCCTTGTCTTGTGCGTCAAGTCTTGTACGTGGGCCGGCCCACAGGGTGGTCCCACCAGGGTTGTTTAGTCCGTCAGGACTCTACACCCACAAGCCCCGAGCACCTTATCTCCTGAAGAAACAGCCTTGTTGAAAGTACAGAGTTCTTTGAGGTCCTCCAGAGTTCTTTTTGAGATCCGCCAGGGTTCTTTGAGGCCCACAGGGTTCTTTGCTCTTGGAAGTGCAAACCATGTTGTTCAATAGGTAATGATGTGCTCATAAGTCTTCTCGAAGTTCGGATTGGTGCGCACCTACTAGGTGCGCCCAATTTGGGCAGCCCCCGAGCCTCGTTTATCTTTGAAGAAGAAATTCGAGGCTCTTTCGAAGTCCGAACAAAAAGAGAATCAATTTCCGAAGAAACCCGAATTCTTTTAGAACTCCTCATAAATTTATCAATTGAAGCCGAAAATTCTCAGAAAAATATTTCCTGAAAATATGCCCACAGCCCCCGAGCCTAAATTTGAACGAATTCAAATATAGGATCAAGAAAGGACCAAAATTGAAAAGTACCGAAGTAACGCTTCGAAAAGTCAATATAAACCGTTCGCCTCCCCTGTTTCTGCACACCTTTGGCAAAACAGATCTAGGGTTTGCGATAGTTTTCTTTCCTTGCGATCCTGAGACCACGTAAAATCTTCCACATCTTCCCCCAACCCAAATCCAATCCACACCAAATCTCGAAAGACCGCGATGGCCGGTGGTGAAGGATCCAGCCGAAGCAAGGGCGCAAAGAAGAAGGCGGAAGCAATGAAGGAGGTCATGATGACCGAGAAAGCAGCGCCCACTGGGAACATGCCAAGCATTGAAGATCCAATCAGTGACTGGCCAACCAGCAATCTGAAGGAAAAGCATATCAAGGCTCTGGAAGCAGATGGATTCCTAGCAGCTCAAGAGATCAGTCAGTGAGGTGCGCATACGGGCATGAGTATCCTACTGAAGAAACCGAAGAGCTGACGGTATGGAAGGCATTTTATGAAGTTGGTTTTGGTCTTCCAACTTGCGATTTCTTCCGTAGAGTCTTGCAGTTCTATGGAATTGAATTGTGTCATTTGAACCCCAATTCCATTTTGAATATGTCGATCTATATCCACCTGTGCGAAGCATTTCTTGGAATAGATCCACATTTTGCTCTGTTCCGCCACCTATTCAGAGTGAAGACTTCAAGCGGACCATTGCAAGTAGTAGGAAAGGTAGTTATCCCAGTTCCGTCAGGGCATGAAGCCAGTATATTTGGATTATGCAACCAAGGAAAGCCTGAAGGACTGGCAGAAAGAGTGGTTTTACGCTTGGATCCACCAGCCACAACTACCTAGCCGCTCAGGGAATCCTCCAGTAATGAAGCCATTCTGGAGTGAAACTATTGGAGTTAATCAAGCAATGCAGATCCCTGAGCTGTTGAATATGATCAGAGACCTGAAAGCACAAGGGCTGACAGGAGCCATGGTCTATCGTTCATTCCTGCTGAGGAGAATCCAACCATGCAAACAACGCTGCAATCCAGGGTACTTGTACTCTGGAGAATCTGACCCCTCAAGGAATGCCACCGGAGACATGTCAGATAAGAGGATTAACCAACTCTTGAAGAAGTTTCTGGTGGTCAACGATGAACAATTTCCAGAGATAATGGAAATTTCTGCAAATCACCATGACACCTGAGGTAAGAACCATATCTGAAAGCAATATATTGCCTTATTGTTGAAAACATATTATGAACTAATGTCTTGATCATCACAGTATGAAGCCCGGCGATCACTTTATGTGAGTCTGCCGCCCCTGGACCCAACCAACACCGAAGAAGCATCTTTGTTGGCTCGCTGTGTAGATCCAGGGGTAAGGGATCAGGTTTGCCAATGCAAGCAACCTGCAACTGAAGAATCTGACGAGCCACATGCTCATGTTGAACAACAGGTGCTTAAAGAACCCCAAGGCAAAACAGGGGCAACCTCCAAGAGAGGTGAAGAAGCCAAGAGGCCAGCAACAACAGAGTTACAAGCACCTGTGCCCAAGAGAGCACGAACTCTGACCAAGCCCCGAGCAAGAGTGATCCCAGAGGAAAGGGCAAGGTATCCCCACAACTCAAGACACCATCTTCAGTGGGGATAGCTATGGAGAAATTGGAACCAGCAGGCCACAAACCGTTATCTGAAGCTGAAATTCTGCACAACATCTTCAATCCTGTTGCCGTGCCGTTTGAAGGGACAACCTCAATGGTGTGAAGAACCCTGTCTAGCTGGACCGTCACCTCCAGAACAGGAGACTGAGGAGGAATTCACCTTGGGGAACCAGAGATCCCCATGCGGCCTTCCACCATGTAAGTACCCTGTATATCTTGTCGCAGTATACAGATTAAAACATTCATAACAATCCCATGATGACTGATTAAGTTATATTTCCAGAGTGGAAGAAATTGCCAGAAACAACAAGGGAAGAGCCCCCAGTTGACCATGCGGCTGTAGAACCAGAGGCCACATGTGTCCGAAGAACCCAGGGTGATGCCAGAAACAACCCTGCCAGAGGTTCAAACAGCCGTACCATCAAGCCTGCCAGTACCAGAAGGAGCACAAGTTGAAGAAACAGTTGCTGAGGTGCTGGCAGACATCGAACATCTGGTCACACAGGCCGTGATTGAAGAATCTGAACTAGAACGCCGTGACCAGAACTCTGCAGAGCCCCCCAAGCGTCACGGAGACAACCCAGATCAGGGAAGAAATCCCCAGAGTACCCAGGGGTACTGCAGCTGAAGAAGAGATCGGTAGCTTCCGCATCGGGAGCTACGATCCAATGCTCAACCCAAATCCGCAAGGCTTCGAGTACATCTTGGACGCGGAGGAGGATGAGGAGCACATCGACAGGGACTGTACCATGCCGAGAGAGCAGTAGCCTACTTTAAGGTCTGTGAAACAACCCTGTACTTGTTGTCGGTGCCTGATTTGGTCGCACCGGCACCGACGAGTGATTGCGGTGCTAACCACTCGTTTTCCCGATGGTGAGAGAGTGAGAGACAAGGGTTTATCCTGGTTCCGGCCACGGGGCCGTACGTCCAGCAGTGGTGCGATGCACCTGGTTACGTGTTGCTTGTAGTAGGGGTTTACAAGCAAGGTGGGAGAAGGAGATAAGCTCCTAAGTCCCAGGCTATGATGTGTGGGTGCGTTCTAGAGTGTGTATGAACTCGTGTTCTTCTCGCTTGAGACTTGTGATCTCTGCGTGTCTTCGTGCTCTTCCCCTCCTCCTTCCCCTTCGCATGGGCTTCCCTTCCCCTTTTATAGACCAAGGGGAGCGGGGTGCGAGTACATGTGTTTGTCGCTAAGTGCACTGTTCGTCCATGCCGCGTACTGTGCGCGAGCGGGAATCGCGCCTTCCAACTCCGCTGACGACATGGCAGGGGCTGACGTATCGTCCTTCCTTCTCGTGACAGTTCACGGCGTCGAGGGTAGGTAACTTGCGTACGGGGTCCAATTCGAGCCTCCGTGGCCTCCTTCGAGGTTGCCTTCGAGGGTGGCAGCGTGTCCGGCGGGGGGTAAAGTCAAAGGAGTGGTTGGCACAGTGCTGCTGGCAGGGTTAGGTCTGGCGTGCAGCATGGCGCTCAGAGTCCACTGTTGCGAGTGGATTTGACCGATGTCTTCTCCGAGAGTAGGTGATGGCGTGGAGCAGTGAGCCCTGCTTTTTGACCGCGTCGTGTCGACTCTGATGGGTCGCAGGGCATTGGGGCGTTGTTCCCGTTGAGGCGGGCTCGAGCTTGGATGGCAAGCTCGAGCTCGCCGACCCTCGAACGAGAACGGAAAATATCCCCTCGAGGGTAGGGGTCGCCCTCGAGGCTGCTGAGCCTCGAACGAGACGGAAACTGCCCGCTCGAGGGTGAGGGTCGAGGCCGCCGAGCCTCGATCGAGACGGAAACCGCCGCGCTCGAGGGTGAGGGTCGAGGCCGCCGAGCCTCGATCGAGAGACGGAAACCGCCCGAGACGGAAACGCGCGCCCGCTCGAGGGTGAGGGTTGAGGCCGCCGAGCCTCGATCGAGACGGAAAACCGCCCGCTCGAGGGTAAGGGTCGTCCTCGAGGCTGCTGAGCCTCGAACGAGACGGAAACCACCCGCTCGAGGGTGATCGTTCACCTCGAGCGGACGGGTGCCAAGGTCTTGTAGCGATGGCAGGCCTTGCTGGGCTGTGGAGCCAGGTTAATGCGTTGTGGGCCTTGATGCCAAGTAGTTTTGGGACTTAGATTGGGGTACCCTTTTGCAGGTACCCAACAGTAGCCCCCGAGCCTTCGCGGATGAGTTTCCCGCGAAGGGGGAGTTCTGGTCGAGGCTTGCGAGGCCGTTCGTTTCTTCGTCGGGGTTCCGAGAATCCGTGGGGCGCGGCTAGCGCACTCGCGGGTGTAAGCCCCCGAGGCCTCTGGGCAGGGTGATTGACACTCTTCCCAAGGTCTCAAACCTGCATGTGCAGAGCATTTACTGCTTCCGTCAGGTGGGGTTCCATGCCACCGCCGCCTGAGGTAGGGGGGATTTCGAGCGTTTCTTCGTGGCCTCGCGCTCCCTGTTCGAAGGGTGCTGAGGAAGGAGGCGACCCGTGCTTCCCTCCGGTGGGAATCGAGCCACGGATGGCCTGGTTGAGCTGGGTAGCGGGTGGTTCGAGTGGACGTCCATGCCCCCGTTCGATAAGAGGGTAGGCTCGTGGTCACAGGACACGTCCATAAAAGCCTTCCGCGAAAGTATGCTAGACAGGACTCGACCTCGTTCGATAGGGTCGAGGGGCTCGATGTCCCTCGAGGGGTGCCCTCGATCTAGGCACTTTGCCCGCCTCGAACATAATCGGTTGGTTTCCTCGAGCGTTCGAGCTTCGAGGGTACCGTTGGACTATCCCTGACTCGGTTGATCTGGGGCCCCTGTCGAAACCCTTCGAAGGCCCAAGGTTCGAACCCTGATCAGTAGAACGATGACTTCCTCCCTTCGAGGGGGAAGCCTTGAGCGTTCTCTCCGCATGTTCCGCTCCGCGCGGTGTGGCCGATGTGGGGAGGAACACGGTCGTGTTGGGTTTGTCCACAGCACTAGGAGCCCCCGAGCCTCGTTTGGCTCGAGATGTCCCAAATTTTTCTTCGTTCCTCGGGATCCCGAGGGACTGAGGAGGGTCGATCCATGCTTCCCATGATTGGGATCGAGGCCATGGATGCCTGGGTGAGCTGATAGCGGGTAAGTTCGAGCGGACGTCCATGCCCCGTTCGATGAGGGTAGGCTCGTGTCATAGGACACGCCTGTAAAAGCTTTTCGCAAAAAGTATGCTAGAATGGGACTCGACCTCGTTCGATAGAGGTCGAGGGCTCGATGCTCCCCCTCGTGGGGTCCCTCGATCTAGGCCACTTTGCCTGGCCTCGAACATAATCGATTGGCTTCCTCGAGCGGCTCGAGCTTCGAGGGGTACCGTCGATTATCCCTGACTCGGTTGATCTGGGGCCCTTGTCGAAACCCTTCGGAGGTGCAGAGTTCGAACCCCTGATCAGTAGAACGAAGGCCGCCCTTTCAAGGGTTGGTGTGTTGAACGTACCTTCCACCTCTTCGTGCGGGGTCATGATGACCGTTAGGGCAGTTACTGCGACTTCGTGGGGGAGTGCGCGCGCCTTTTCAGGCGTGGCGTGGGCGAAGTGACTGCACGACTGCCCTGACGGCGGAAGAGCGTCCTTTCCCGGCGAAGATGGCGGCGGCTGGATGACCTTGATGGTTGAAGCGGACCCTGAAAGCCTCGAGACATCGAGCCCGAGTGTAAATAGTAGTTTAGAGACTTGCGTTTCCTGATGTAAGAACAATTCGTTTGTTTTCATACATCCTACTTATTTTCGTTAAACATCGTTTGTATCGTTGAACGAGTTTTATTTGCATGCGACATCTCTGCGATGCACGTCGTGTCGAATGCATGTGCCTCGAAAGGAAGTCGCCACTAGGATCGATCGTACGTGAATGGACTTAGGCAGAGGGAAGTGAGGTGCTGCCATAGCCTCGAGGCGTAGGCGAGCATTCGGCTCAGGCGACCCTGCCCTTGTCCATTTCACGCCTAGTGTCTTCCCTTCGAGGGTTGCAAAAGAGCACTTGGCGATACGCTCGAGATATCACAAGAGTTTCGAAAAACGAGTTTTATTTTCAAGCGGTATCTCTGCGATGCACGTTGTGTCGAATGCATGCGCCTTGAAAGGAAGTAGCCACTAGGATCGATCGTACGTGAATGACTTAGGCGGAGGGAAGTGAGGTGCTGCCGTAGCCTCGAGGCGTAGGCGAGCACTCGGCTCAGGCGACCCTGCCCTTGTCCGTTTCACGCCTAGTGTCTTCCCTTCGAGGGTTGCAAAAGAGCACTTGGCGATACGCTCGAGATATCACAAGAATTTCGAAAAACGAGTTTTATTTTCAAGCGGTATCTCTGCGATGCACGTTGTGTCGAATGCATGCGCCTTGAAAGGAAGTAGCCACTAGGATCGATCGTACGTGAATGACTTAGGCGGAGGGAAGTGAGGTGCTTGCCGTAGCCTCGAGGCGTAGGCGAGCACTCGGCTCAGGCGACCCTGCCCTTGTCCGTTTCACGCCTAGTGTCTTCCCTTCGAGGGTTGCAAAAGAGCACTTGGCGATACGCTCGAGATATCACAAGAATTTCATAAAAGTATTGACTTTTTCGGGGGTTCGTCCCATTGCGGCCCCCGAGGGAGGGATGGTCCTAGCGAGGGTAGGACCAAACCTCACTCAAGTATGAGTGGACTCGAGTCCACTTGATTTGTTCACAACTTGCGAGAGCTAAGCCAAATACTTAAACAAGAGTTTGTACAATCGAAAGTATGTACAAAAAGGGTTCGAGGGGCTGAAGCCGCTCTAGGGGCATAAGCAACTTAGCTGTTGGATGTCGCAGGTGTTCGCGAGGATTTCCGTCGGCGGTGGGTCGTCCCATGCTGAAGAACACGTCGTCGGTATCAAAGACTCTCCTCCACATGGAAGGCCTCGAGGCCCCTTGTGGCTGAGGTCCACTGCGGGGACTTCGTTCGCCATTGTTGCCTTTCTCGCGAGGGGTTCGATACTTCTTCCCCTTATTGCCTTGATTTACTTCCTCGAGGGCTTCCTTGGCTTGCTGCCCTCCGCGGGCGTCTCTTCGGGGCGCTTTCCCTTCTTGCCGTTGAAGATGGCGTTCGCCGCCTCCTCCCCCGAAGCCGTACTTGGAGGCTACCTCGAATAGCCGGTTCGCGTCGGGGGGAGGGTCCCTCCCCAACTTGGACACCAAGCTATAGCATGTGGTGCTCTCGAGGAAGAAGTGGATGATCTGATGGTCGGTGATGTCGGGCAGCTCGGTGCAACGCTTGGAGAAGCGCCGGATGAAGTCCCTCAGAGATTCATCGGGTTTTTGCCTGCACCCTCGAAGGTCCCACATGTTCCCAGGGCGCACGTAGGTGCCCTGGAAATTTCCCACGAAGGTCTCAACCAGGTCGTCCCAGTCGCGGATCCGGTTCGGGGGGCAGGTGCTCGAGCCATGTCCGCGCGGAATCCGCCAGGTGGAGTGGCAGATTGCGGATGATCATGGCGTCGTCTGTGGCGCCGCCGAGCTGGCACGCTAGGCGGTAGTCGTTGAGCCATACCCTGGGGTCAGTTTCCCCAGAGTACTTGGTGATGGTGGTAGGCTGTCGGAAACGAGGGGGAATCGGAGCGGTGCGGATGTTACGACTGAACACGTGCGTTCCCGCCGGTTCTGAGACCGCATCCCGGTTCCACCGAACGTCGGTCCGCCCGCGTTGGTGGGCCCGAGCTCCCTCTCGCTGCCTTATATGATTCAGGGTGTTGCGAGCATCGCCATCGCCGACCGCGCCTCGGGTGTCCCGGAGGCGTGACCTCGCGGGCACCCTCGCTGGAAGCGTTCGTGCTTCGGGCGTACGTGGTTCGTTGGCGTGGCGCTGCGCCGAGTCACGGCAGGAGTCGCCGCGGGACTGGGCTCGCGCCCTGCCGTTAGGCCGGGGTGAGCGTACCGATGACTCCCCTCCTCGTTCACCCTCGAGGCTGCGGAGCGTCGAAGGCGGGAGGCTGAGCTCTCGGCATGCTGTCGGACAGCATGCTCGACCAGCTTTTGAGCCTCGAGGTGCAGTTTTTCGCCCTTCGGGGGTGGCTGCCTCCGGCATGGCTCGGAGCAGCGCGGCCGCCGCGATGAGCTTCTGGCTCGTTCAGGGGGCGAGATCGTCGTCTTTGCCCTCGGCAAGGATGCGGGCCTGAGCCACTCGCCCCGCGTGTCGTGGGTTCATGGCGTGCTCGTTGCCTCGCTTGCCCGGCTCGCGGTCGGAGCGCGCCGGTGGCGAGACGTCACCGCTCACTCGTGGCAGGCGGCGCGGATCTCGCTCGTCCTCGGAAGGAGAGTGATCCGATGGGTCCGATGGCTGCGCGCCTATCGGATCCATGCCATCGTCGTTCCCCTGGTCGTCACCTCCGCCGTCGTCGTCTGACGTCGACCCCTCGCTGGCTTGTCCGTCGTTGATGACGAAACACTCCCTGGTTGGGTCATACTCATCATCGGAATACTCGAAAGCAGTAATCCGCCGCTGTTTGAAAGGCAATAAAGGCCTCTGGGTCGCGGAGACCCGAGTAGTCCCAACCGGGGTGTCTACGCATAAACGCGTGTCCATCATCGGACTCCGTGCGAGAATCGCCGGGCAATGGATCGGCGAAGTATTGCTTGGAGACTGGGTGACAACCAGGTTGGTTGCCGTTCGCACTCATGGCAGTGCGGATGAAGGAGGCGTACGCATCCGCGGAGGTGCGTAGCCCGTAGGGATAGGAGTGCGCCGTCGTAGCGCGTGGTGCAGACATGGGCCCTGGGAGGAAGGGAGCAGCCCTCTCCTGTGACCCTGACTGCAGGACGTCCCCTTCCCTCGCGGGAGGGGGAATGTCGACGCCGGCGGCGCGCCTCGCGGAGCGCGCTCGTCGTGCGCGAGGTCCGGGACGACTCCGTCGTCGTGGTGTCGCCGGAAGCTGGTGATGAGGCTCCGGTTGGTCGCTTGGATCCTGCTGGAGGATGCGCATGTGGTAATCGTCGCCACATGTTTGGAACCGCAGGCTCCCGAACCGGATCTCCTGCCCCGCTGGGAGCAGATTGCTCTCGCCCAGCGGAGGCCGTCCTTCGCCGGAGTTCGTCATCGGGAATGAGAGCAGCGCAGCGCTGGTCCCCTACCTGGCGCGCCAACTGTCGGTGCCTGATTTGGTCGCACCGGCACCGACGAGTGATTGCGGTGCTAACCACTCGTTTTCCCGATGGTGAGAGTGAGAGACAAGGGTTTATCCTGGTTCCGGCCACGGGGCCGTACGTCCAGCAGTGGTGCGATGCACCTGGTTACGTGTTGCTTGTAGTAGGGGTTTACAAGCAAGGTGGGAGAAGGAGATAAGCTCCTAAGTCCCAGGCTATGATGTGTGGGTGCGTTCTAGAGTGTGTATGAACTCGTGTTCTTCTCGCTTGAGACTTGTGATCTCTGCGTGTCTTCGTGCTCTTCCCCTCCTCCTTCCCCTTCGCATGGGCTTCCCTTCCCCTTTTATAGACCAAGGGGAGCGGGGTGCGAGTACATGTGTTTGTCGCTAAGTGCACTGTTCGTCCATGCCGCGTACTGTGCGCGAGCGGGAATCGCGCCTTCCAACTCCGCTGACGACATGGCAGGGGCTGACGTATCGTCCTTCCTTCTCGTGACAGTTCACGGCGTCGAGGGTAGGTAACTTGCGTACGGGGTCCAATTCGAGCCTCCGTGGCCTCCTTCGAGGTTGCCTTCGAGGGTGGCAGCGTGTCCGGCGGGGGGTAAAGTCAAAGGAGTGGTTGGCACAGTGCTGCTGGCAGGGTTAGGTCTGGCGTGCAGCATGGCGCTCAGAGTCCACTGTTGCGAGTGGATTTGACCGATGTCTTCTCCGGAGAGTAGGTGATGGCGTGGAGCAGTGAGCCCTGCTTTTTGACCGCGTCGTGTCGACTCTGATGGGTCGCAGGGCATTGGGCGTTGTTCCCGTTGAGGCGGGCTCGAGCTTGGATGGCAAGCTCGAGCTCGCCGACCCTCGAACGAGAACGGAAAATATCCCCTCGAGGGTAGGGGTCGCCCTCGAGGCTGCTGAGCCTCGAACGAGACGGAAACTGCCCGCTCGAGGGTGAGGGTCGAGGCCGCCGAGCCTCGATCGAGACAGAAACCGCCCGCTCGAGGGTGAGGGTCGAGGCCGCCGAGCCTCGATCGAGACGGAAACCGCCCGCTCGAGGGTGAGGGTCGAGGCCGCCGAGCCTCGATCGAGACGGAAACCGCCCGCTCGAGGGTGAGGGTCGAGGCCGCCGAGCCTCGATCGAGACGGAAAACCCCGCTCGAGGGTAAGGGTCGTCCTCGAGGCTGCTGAGCCTCGAACGAGACGGAAACCACCCACTCGAGGGTGATCGTTCACCTCGAGCGGGACGGGTGCCAAGGTCTTGTAGCGATGGCAGGCCTTTGCTGGGCTGTGGAGCCAGGTTAATGTCGTTGTGGGCCTTGATGCCAAGTAGTTTTGGACTTAGATTGGGGTACCCCTTTTGCAGGTACCCAACACTTGTCATCTATTTGATTGTATAGCTCAAAACAATATTTTTGCAGGCCGTCGGCGAAGCATCGAGGAAGAAGACGGAATATATCCACAACATCTCGCTGATGCATGCCAAGGCAGACCGTCTCCAAAAGGAGCTGGAGCGTGAACGCGAAGACCGCAAACTCCAGGAGGCGGAAGACGCCGACATGATCCGTACCTTACATCTGTGAACCAAAGAGTTGGTCGCAGAGAAGGAGGACATGACGAAGAAGCTGACCGCATCCAAAGCAGAGCTCAAAGGTACTCTATTACTGCCAACATCTTGTGACAAGGTATCCTTTTCCTTTGTAGAATAACAACTCTGTCATTGTCTTGTGTGAACAGGGGTGCAACAACAGTTGAAAACAACCCAGAGCAAGATGACGGATTGGTCCAACTTGGCCAACCGCCATGAAGAAGCGTTGAGGACTCTGTCTGCTGAACACAACATCATCAAGGAAGAACTTAGAGTAGCAGTCCAACAACGTAAGGATGCTGATGCGCAGTTGATTCGGATCATTGAGCAGCAAAAGAAGCTTGCCAAGGATCTTGAAGACGCTCGCGAAGAGAAGAGTCAGTTATCCGAAGAACTCGTTCAGGCGCGGAAGAATCTTGCAGATAAGAAGGCGCTGGACGAGAAGCTTGAGCAGGCAACCAGGAGGATGTCAGAGCTTGAAGAATCCTTGTGGCTGATGAAAAAGTCGGACGATGACCTGGCCGAAGCCTTGAACCGGATATCATTGCTGGAGAAAGCAGCGAACCCGGTGGTGAAGGCCTTAGTCCCGGAAGACCCTTCATCGCCACAGTCTTTCCTGGAACGCCTGAAAGCCATGCCACGACAGTTGAAGGCTTACATCAAGAGATCATCAAAAGCCTGTCTTGTGCATGTCCTTGCTGTAATTAGATCTAGGTACCCTGAAGTAGATATAGACAAGCTTGTAGAAGGAGCAGAGCCTAATTGTACTGAAGCCGCCTTCAGGGACCTGAAACAAGAGGCCGAGCCAGTTGCCGAGGCAATTGCTCAGAGCCTTAGATTGTAAATTGAACAAATATTCTTGTAATATAAATGGTCTGCAATGAAATACAATATTTCCGTGCTTTGAAGAAAAAACCAAGAATTTTTAAGAATCCTTGGGTTGTCTCTGTGCCAATGACCAGGACTTAGTCAAAATGTACATGGCGTAGATTTTAACTATTGAAAAGCAGCCCCGTTAAGGACCCGAAGGAACCCAGGGAGATTTCTTATAGCATAAGCTATCTTTTAAAGTGTATCCCGGTAGGATACTTGGGAACAAACTGTATGTGGTTTGCCAAAGCAAGAACCCAGTAAGACCCACGGAGCGGCAACTTTAAGCTGGAAATTATCGTAAACTAGCGAAATTGGAGGAACAGATCCATTCTCGGCCCCAAAGGAACCCGGATAGACCTCATTTATGGGCTCCAAATGCATGAAGAAGAAACTGTCCGAGTCTAGAAAGAACACGGAAGTTTTGAATGATGTCACGAAGACAAAATAAACAACCCAGTAAAGGGAGCTGTATTGAAATATATCTCGTTGCCGAAACAACGGTACAAAAGAACATGTGATGCCGAAGCAACCAGTTCATGTATTGCTGGAGCAATGTTTACGGAAGAACTCTGGATGCCGAAGCAATTGGTTCTTGCGATGCCGAAGCACTGTTGCAGTGAAGGAGCTACGCGTAGAATTGGCGTAGGTGTTCTATGTTCCAAGGATTTGGTAAATCCACACCATCTTCTGTTTGAAGTCTGTAGGTGCCTGGCTTGAGGACCTTGGAAACAATGAATGGACCATCCCAAGGAGAAGTAAGCTTGGAATGACCGACTGTATTCTGGATTCGGCGTAACACCAAGTCTCCAATCTGGAATGATCTTGTCTTCACATTCTTGTCATGAAATCGACGGATACCCTGAAGATAGGCAGCGTTGTGTAACAAGGCTGACAGTCGTACTTCTTCGGCCGTATCAACTTCCAGCATCCGTTGTTCGTCCGCCATGGCTTCTTGGAATTCCTCAACACGAGGAGCGTCATGCATGACATCAACAGGTAGGACGGCCTCAGATCCATACACTAGGAAGAAAGGAGATTGCCCTGTAGCTTTACTGGGTTGAGATCATAGGCCCCAGACAACTGGAAAGAGTTCTTTCATCCACCGGCCTTCTGCTTTCTTCAGGGTTCGTTCCATACGAGCTTTAAGTCCATCGAGAAGCATGCCATTGGCTCTTTCAACTTGTCGGTTGGCACGAGGATGAGCAACAGAGGCATAGGATACCTCAATGCTGCGATCTTCACAGTAGTCCCAGAACTTGTTGCCTGCAAAAGTAGTACCCAAATCTGTGATGATTTGGTGTGGTATCCCGAAGCGAAGAATCAACTCTTGGAGGAATTGAACTGCTTTCTCAGAGGTTGGTTTGACAACCGGAAAGACTTCTATCCACTTTGAGAATTTGTCAATGGCGACGAAACAGTATTCAAATCCACCAGGCACCCTGGGTAGCTTCCCAATCATATCAAGCCCCCAGCATGCGAATGTCCATGACGGAGGTATCAATTTGATCTTGTGTGCAGGCTGATGTGAGTGATGAGCGAAATATTGACAACCCTTGCAGTGACGAACAATTTCTTCAGCGTCGTGTAGAGCTGTAGGCCAGTAGAACCCAGCACGGAAGGCTTTGCCCACGATAGTGCGGGAAGCTGCATGATTGCCACATTCACCTGCGTGATTTTCCTCCAGGATGTTGACTCCTTCTTGCTGTGAGACACATTTCATCAATGCGCCAGAGCGTGCGCCACGTCGGTACAGTGTATCTCCGATTATTATATAGGACTTGCTACGACGAGCAATTTGCTGAGCTTCTGCCTTCTCGGCAGGCAGTCTATCGTGCAAGATGTAATCTATAATTGGAGCGCTCCAAGTGGCGTTAATGAGCATAACCTCAGGGGCTGAGGTTGTATCGTCGGAAGTTGCTGCTGCAGAAATTGATGGCTTGGAGAGTTCATTGACGAACACCCCACTAGGCACCTCTGCTCTGGAAGAACCCAACTTTGATAGGACGTCTGCAGCAACATTATAATCTCGCTCGACATGATGAAATTCGATGCCGAGAAAGTGTTTTTCCAACTTGCGAACTTCTTCACAGTACGCATCCATGTCCTCATGGTTTCGGTTCCAGTCCTTGTTGACTTGTTTGATGACCAACATTGAATCCCCATACACCAGCAGACGCTTGATACTGAGGGTAATGGTCATCTTTAATCCATGAAGAAGTGCTTCGTATTCTGCAGCATTGTTGGTGACGGCAAACTGAATCTGCAGAACATACTTGAGTTGATCTCCTCGAGGTGAAATCAACAGGACTCCAGCGCCTCCACCTTCCAACTTGAGTGAACCGTCGAAGTACATGACCCAATGCTCAGGCTTGGTGATGACGACTGGAAGATTGTGCTCGGTCCATTCTGATATGAAATCAGTAAGGACCTAAGACTTCATGGCCGTGCGAGAACAGAACTCTATGCTGTATGTTCCGAGCTCAACAACCCACTTGGCGATACGCCCTGTAGCGTCTTGATTATGGAGAATTTCTCCAATGGGATATCCAGTAACCACAATGATCTTGTAGGAGTCGAAGTAGTGCCGCAATTTCCTGGATGTCACTAAGACAGCATATAGAATTTTTTGAACTTGAGGGTACCTTGATTTGGAGTCCGAGAGGACTTCGCTCACAAAGTACACAGGTCGTTGAATCTTCTGAAGATGACCTTCCTCATTGCGTTCAACAACAATAGCGGCACTGACGACGTTAGTGGTTGCTGAAATATAGAGCAAGAGATCTTTGCCCGGGAGCGGTGCCGTGAGCACGGGTGGTGTAGTTAGGAACAGCTTGAGCTTGTCGAAGGCGACTTGAGCTTCCTGTGTCCACTGGAATCTGTCTTGCTTCTTGAGTAGCTTGAAGAACTCAGTCCCGCGTTCTCCGAGTTTGGAGATAAAGCGGTTGAGTGCAGCCATGCAGCCCGTAAGCTTCATGACATCCTTGACGGTGCGCGGCGGCTCCATGTTCATGATAGTTGCTATCTTCTCTGGATTAGCCTTGATGCCGCGTTCGCTGATGATGAACCCGAGGAGCTTTCCTGATGGAACGCCAAAAACGCACTTAGCGGGATTAAGCTTCCACCGCCACTTGCGTAAGTTGTCGAACGTCTCAGTGAGATCGGCGATGAGGTCTTCGGGATTTCTTGTCTTGACTACCACATCATCAACGAAAGTGGCGGTCAAGACAAGAAATCCCGAAATGTTGAAGCCTACGTTGATGATGTGGCAGGCAACAAGTTCTGGGACTACTGTGAAGATCGCAGCATTGAGGTATCCTATGCCTCTGTTGCTCATCCTCGTGCCAACCGACAAGTTGAAAGAGCCAATGGCATGCTTCTCGATGGACTTAAAGCTCGTATGGAACGAACCCTGAAGAAAGCAGAAGGCCGGTGGATGAAAGAACTCTTTCCAGTTGTCTGGGGCCTATGATCTCAACCCAGTAAAGCTACAGGGCAATCTCCTTTCTTCCTGGTGTATGGATCTGAGGCCGTCCTACCTGTTGATGTCATGCATGGCGCTCCTCGTGTTGAGGAATTCCAAGAAGCCATGGCGGACGAACAACGGATGCTGGAAGTTGATACGGCCGAAGAAGTACGACTGTCAGCCTTGTTACACAACGCTGCCTATCTTCAGGGTATCCGTCGATTTCATGACAAGAATGTGAAGACAAGATCATTCCAGATTGGAGACTTGGTGTTACGCCGAATCCAGAATACAGTCGGTCATTCCAAGCTTACTTCTCCTTGGGATGGTCCATTCATTGTTTCCAAGGTCCTCAAGCCAGGCACCTACAGACTTCAAACAGAAGATGGTGTGGATTTACCAAATCCTTGGAACATAGAACACCTACGTCAATTCTACGCGTAGCTCCTTCACTGCAACAGTGCTTCGGCATCGCAAGAACCAATTGCTTCGGCATCCAGAGTTCTTCCGTAAACATTGCTCCAGCAATACATGAACTGGTTGCTTCGGCATCACATGTTCTTTTGTACCGTTGTTTCGGCAACGAGATATATTTCAATACAGCTCCCTTTACTGGGTTGTTTATTTTGTCTTCGTGACATCATTCAAAACTTCCGTGTTCTTTCTAGACTCGGACAGTTTCTTCTTCATGCATTTGGAGCCCATAAATGAGGTCTATCCGGGTTCCTTTGGGGCCGAGAATGGATCTGTTCCTCCAATTTCGCTAGTTTACGATAATTTCCAGCTTAAAGTTGCCGCTCCGTGGGTCTTACTGGGTTCTTGCTTTGGCAAACCACATACAGTTTGTTCCCAAGTATCCTACCGGGATACACTTTAAAAGATAGCTTATGCTATAAGAAATCTCCCTGGGTTCCTTCGGGTCCTTAACGGGGCTGCTTTTCAATAGTTAAAATCTACGCCATGTACATTTTGACTAAGTCCTGGTCATTGGCACAGAGACAACCCAAGGATTTTTAGAAATTCTTGGTTTTTTCTTCAAAGCACGGAAATATTGTATTTCATTGCAGACCATTTATATTACAAGAATATTTGTTCAATTTACAATCTAAGGCTCTGAGCAATTGCCTCGGCAACTGGCTCGGCCTCTTGTTTCAGGTCCCTGAAGGCGGCTTCAGTACAATTAGACTCTGCGCCTTCTACAAGCTTGTCTATGTCTACTTCAGGGTACCTAGATCTAATTACAGCAAGGACATGCACAAGACAGGCTTTTGATGATCTCTTGATGTAAGCCTTCAACTGTCGTGGCATGGCTTTCAGGCGTTCCAGGAAAGACTGTGGCGATGAAGGGTCTTCCGGGACTAAGGCCTTCACCACCGGGTTCGCTGCTTTCTCCAGCAATGATATCCGGTTCAAGGCTTCGGCCAGGTCATCGTCCGACTTCTTCATCAGCCACAAGGATTCTTCAAGCTCTGACATCCTCCTGGTTGCCTGCTCAAGCTTCTCGTCCAGCGCCTTCTTATCTGCAAGATTCTTCCGCGCCTGAACGAGTTCTTCGGATAACTGACTCTTCTCTTCGCGAGCGTCTTCAAGATCCTTGGCAAGTTTCTTTTGCTGCTCAATGATCCGAATCAACTGCGCATCAGCATCCTTACGTTGTTGGACTGCTACTCTAAGTTCTTCCTTGATGATGTTGTGTTCAGCAGACAGAGTCCTCAACGCTTCTTCATGGCGGTTGGCCAAGTTGGACCAATCCGTCATCTTGCTCTGGGTTGTTTTCAACTGTTGTTGCACCCCTGTTCACACAAGACAATGACAGAGTTGTTATTCTACAAAGGAAAAGGATACCTTGTCACAAGATGTTGGCAGTAATAGAGTACCTTTGAGCTCTGCTTTGGATGCGGTCAGCTTCTTCGTCATGTCCTCCTTCTCTGCGACCAACTCTTTGGTTCACAGATGTAAGGTACGGATCATGTCGGCGTCTTCCGCCTCCTGGAGTTTGCGGTCTTCGCGTTCACGCTCCAGCTCCTTTTGGAGACGGTCTGCCTTGGCATGCATCAGCGAGATGTTGTGGATATATTCCGTCTTCTTCCTCGATGCTTCGCCGACGGCCTGCAAAAATATTGTTTTGAGCTATACAATCAAATAGATGACAAGTACAGGGTTGTTTCACAGACCTTGAAGTAGGCTACTGCTCTCTCGGCATGGTACAGTCCCCTGTCGATGTGCTCCTCATCCTCCTCCGCGTCCAAGATGTACTCGAAGCCTTGCGGATTTGGGTTGAGCATTGGATCGTAGCTCCCGATGCGGAAGCTACCGATCTCTTCTTCAGCTCCAGTACCCCTGGGTACTCTGGGGATTTCTTCCCTGATCTGGGTTGTCTCCGTGACGCTTGGGGGCTCCGCAGAGTTCTGGTCACGGCGTTCTAGTTCAGATTCTTCAATCACGGCCTGTGTGACCAGATGTTCGATGTCTGCTGTGACATCCCAGCCCAATGGGCTCAGTGGGCCGGAGCTACTGTATAGGGGGGCTACTGTAGCGCTGAAAGGAAGCTGGGCTTTGCTTTCGGGTTACTGTAGACGTCGGTTACTGTAGCATCGCGGGCACTGTAGCGACGAAAAAATCAGGATCGATGGTCCCATATCGGTAGTTGGAGAGCGAGCAGACCAGCTTAAATAGCTGGCCGTAGGAAGCTGTTAACTCCGGTTCGAACCTTTTGCGCGAAGCGAGGACGAAAGCGCAAGAGAGTTAATTAGCAGGTGTGGTCCATTCAACATGTAGAGTGGATCTTAGCCGTTTCCTAGGCCAGTTCTGTTACAGTTGGTATCAGAGCCGACTCTCGCTGTGTCATGGGCGCGTACGGGTCAGATGCGCGGGTATGGTGCACATGACGCGTGGGGCCCAGGGGGTGGTCACGATATGGCACATACGCCGGCACTGGACGTACGGACATGGCCAGGAGAGGAGGTCCTGGAACAGTTGTCCCGCAAGGGTAAGCTGGTTCGATGTCTCGACGAGGACGTCGAGTCCTAAAAGGGTGGGTGTATGTGACATCCCAGCCCAATGGGCTCAGTGGGCCGGAGCTACTGTATAGGGGGGCTACTGTAGCGCTGAAAGGAAGCTGGGCTTTGCTTTCGGGTTACTGTAGACGTCGGTTACTGTAGCATCGCGGGCACTGTAGCGACGAAAAAATCAGGATCGATGGTCCCATATCGGTAGTTGGAGAGCGAGCAGACCAGCTTAAATAGCTGGCCGTAGGAAGCTGTTAACTCCGGTTCGAACCTTTTGCGCGAAGCGAGGACGAAAGCGCAAGAGAGTTAATTAGCAGGTGTGGTCCATTCAACGTGTAGAGTGGATCTTAGCCGTTTCCTAGGCCAGTTCTGTTACATCTGCCAGCACCTCAGCAACTGTTTCTTCAACTTGTGCTCCTTCTGGTACTGGCAGGCTTGATGGCACGGCTGTTTGAACCTCTGGCAGGGTTGTTTCTGGCATCACCCTGGGTTCTTCGGACACTGTGGCCTCTGGTTCTACAGCCGCATGGTCAACTGGGGGCTCTTCCCTTGTTGTTTCTGGCATTTCTTCCACTCTAGAAATATAACTTAATCAGTCATCATGGATTGTTATGAATGTTTAATCTGTATACTGCGACAAGATATACAGGGTACTTACATGGTGGAAGGCCGCATGGGGATCTCTGGTTCCCCCAAGGTGAATTCCTCCTCAGTCTCCTGTTCTGGAGGTGACGGTCCAGCTAGACAGGGTTCTTCAACCATTGAGGTTGTCCCTTCAAACGGCACGGCAATAGGATTGAAGATGTTGTGCAGAATTTCAGCTTCAGATAACGGTTGTGGCCTGCTGGTTCCAATTTCTCCAATAGCTATCCCCACTGAAGATGGTGTCTTGAGTTGTGGGGATACCTTGCCCTTTCCTTTGGGATCACTCTTGCTCGGGGCTTGGTCAGAGTTCGTGCTCTCTTGGGCACAGGTGCTTGTAACTCTGTTGTTGCTGGCCTCTTGGCTTCTTCACCTCTCTTGGAGGTTGCCCCTGTTTTGCCTTGGGGTTCTTTAAGCACCTGTTGTTCAACATGAGCATGTGGCTCGTCAGATTCTTCAGTTGCAGGTTGCTTGCATTGGCAAACCTGATCCCTTACCCCTGGATGTACACAGCGAGCCAACAAAGATGCTTCTTCGGTGTTGGTTGGGTCCAGGGGCGGCAGACTCACATAAAGTGATCGCCGGGCTTCATACTGTGATGATCAAGACATTAGTTCATAATATGTTTTCAACAATAAGGCAATATATTGCTTTCAGATATGGTTCTTACCTCAGGTGTCATGGTGATTGCAGAAATTTCCATTATCTCTGGAAATTGTTCATCGTTGACCACCAGAAACTTCTTCAAGAGTTGGTTAATCCTCTTATCTGACATGTCTCTGGTGGCATTCCTTGAGGGGTCAGATTCTCCAGAGTGAAACCTAATCGTCCTCCTCATTAGGTCGAGCTTATAATTATTTTTTATGATTTCTTCTAAAAAACTTGAGCATTAAATGAAGCACTTTTTGTAGTATTTCCTAAAATGACACAATGGTTATGGCTACATAGAGAAATGGAATACAACGGAAAAATTATAAACAATAAATAAAAATTGATAATTGCATTCCTTGATGGCGAGTACCATCTCCCCCTAACCATGCTGATGTCTTGCTCTCCTCAAAGTCCCACTATGACACTTCTCATTGCCATGTTTTGGGCCATCATTTCCTTTTCTTGTGGTGCGAATTAATTGCCTTAAGGGTCACTGCCGACCCCTTTGGTTTAGTTACTTTTTTATGTTAGGTTTTTTCTTTTAATAATTTTCCTTTCTTCAAAACAATTAGTCTAGGGTTTGGATCGTCGTTTCGATGTCTTTGATTTGACTTTCTATTTTGTACTGGATTTCCTCGGGTGGATGTATTGCTTTCTTCGGCGGCGACGTGTTCTCCATTAAGGGATCGACGTACGTTGGCCTAGTCCTGTTTCAGGAGGGATTGGATCTATTTTCCCCTTCGGTGGAATCATCTTTCCGAGTGCCGGTAATACTACTGGTGGTGGCGGATCTGTCCTTCCGGTCGTCGCTAGCCATGGCTAACGGCAGTGTCGGATCTTATGATCGGTTCAACTTTCAGAAGAGATGGCCGATGTGCTTTCGGCGCCCTTTGCTCCCCATAGTGGTTGAGCATATTGCGCCTCTTATGCGGTCTCCGCAATAATGGAGTCTTCTGTTGGTGGAAACTACGTTTTTCATGTCCGGATCCGGTGATGTTCCATGGTGATGGAGTTTCTTGAAGCGATGGATGTTGTCAGTTGCAAGTAAGACGAAAGACAGTGACCTAGTAACATACTTTAATGTATTTTTGTTTTATGTTATATTCTCAGTTGTAAAAGGGTTCTGTTTTAATGAAATTCAATCCCTTTCTAAAAAAAAAAGTTCAGCTAATTGGATTAGTTATTCATGATGTGATCACAGTACTGTTCAATTCGACGAGTGGAGAACATTGCTACTCCCTCGGTCCCCCAATTAAGTTGTTCTGGCACCGTTTTCAAACGTCCAGGTTTACGGGCTAGTTGAAGTATCCGGCCACTGCACCGTCTAGGTTCAAACCAAAAAAAGAATGCAACTGGTTGAAGGCTCCAACGGCATTAATAGTGGGACGGAGGGAGTAGATTTGTACAATAGTATGTACAAGTATGCAATAAACGGTATACAGGTACATCTTAAATAGCAGGCAGTATAACCTTTACATAATTTGATGGTTACTCTAAGTACCATCTATTTGTACACATGGAAGTTCACAATTGCACACTAGATTTTCTGAAGAACAGGAGACATGTTTGCTCTTCGCTTGCATAGCGCTTCTACAGGGACAGCCTTAAACATTATCTGGCCAGTGCCTGTTGCCATGTCAACCTCTCCATCTCCAATCCTGCTCCAATCGAAGCACTGGAGCAGCACCCCCAGATCGAGCCCATGATTCGCATGGCCAGACTCTCCCCAGGACACTTGCGCCTTCCCATCCCGAATGGCATCATAAACTTTCCCTCTGCTTTGCCATGCTCGAACCTCTCCGGCCTGAACTCCTCCGGATCCTCCCATATCGCCGGATCCCTGTGGATGGCATACGCATTGACAAGGACCATCGACCCTGCCGGGATATCGTATCCGTGGATCTTGCAATCCATGGATGCCTCGTGTGGCAGCAGCAATGGCGCGGCAGGGTACAGCCGGAGAGTCTCGTTGATGATGCAGTGGAGATACGGCAGATGGGGAAGGTCGTTCTTGTCAAGAAGACGACCCTCTCCGACTTGGAGTCGATCTCTTCTTGCGCCTTTTTCAGCACATCTGGGTGGTTAAGCAGGAGCGCCATTGTCCACTCCAACGTCGTTGTGGTTGTCTCTGTGCCGACGCCGAGAAGATTCTTCAGTGCAGGCACGAGGGGGAAAAGTAGTGGAATAAAACATGGTCATTAGCTGCATCTAGTGCTCTGTTTAGATTGGAACTAAAAAGTATTTTTTCTAGATAAATAGTGTACTGGAAAACATGTTCTGTGATAGAAAAAACTTGTTGGAGAAGCACTTTTTCTGAATCTGAACACAGGGGTAGAATTAAAGGTCAGGACATGGAAACGTGCGTAGTGCTACTTACTGCCACGAGAGCGTTGATAAAAGTGTCCGTGTAGACGTCAGGCTCTGTTTTCTGCAGCGACAGCATGACGCCGATCATGCTCAGCTTGTCGTCGGAGTGGTTGGCATCGTCCTGGCCGTTCTTGCGTTCCAGCTGCTTCAGCTTCTCCCTCTCCGCATCGATCATCTTGTAGACGAACACGTTCCTCCGGTTAACCGCGTCCGTGAGCTTCCTCTTCACGCCGTACACATCAAGCCACCGCAGCAGGGGCATGTAGTCCCAGACGTTGGCCACGCCAACAAGCCGAACGATCGCATCGATGATGTCCTTCATCTCCCGAGCCTCCTTGGACATGTCCTCATCCGCATCGTCGGAGTAGGTGTTCCTGGTCTGCGCCATGATCTCCATGAGCACGCTGTGCGAGAGCTCGAACAGCCTCCGCTTCAGCTCGACCCTGGCGACGCCTCCAGGCGCGGCGGCCGAGGCGCGGGCGAGGCGGCGCACCATGGCGCGGAGCTCGCGGGCGATGACGTTGTCGGACATGACGTTGACGCGGTGGGCCGAGAGGAGGTGCACCGTGGCGACGCGCCGCATGGTGCGCCAGTGCGCGCCGTAGTTGGCGAGGGTGAGCACCGAGTAGTCGAAGGAGGCCTCCCGGACGGAGGGGAAGTGCGGGCGGTTGGCGATCGCGACGTCGAGCTCGCCGGAGACGCACTCCTTCGCCAGCGACGCCGAGCCGATCACGAAGGCGTGCGGGCGCCGAGGCGGAGGTGGACGATCGGGCCGTGGCGCGCCGCGAGGTCGGCGAGCGAGGTCTGGAGCGGCTTCTTGAGCAAGGGGAGGTGGCCGAGGATGGGGAACGCGAACCGCGGCCCAGGTGGCAGCCGCTGATGCCGCTTCCGGCGCCGCATCAGGAGGTGGTGGAGCAAGACGAGGAGCACGACGGTGATGGTGGCGACGTAGTAGAATCTTTCCATGGTTGGTACTTAGTTGTGGTGAAATGGTGTGTGTTTAGTTGAGGGCGTGTTTAGTTTGGGGGGGGGAGAAAGATCTTTTAAACTTTCCTATTTATTCCTCTCACAAAACACGTTTCCCAGAAAAGTTCCTCTTCAATTCTCTTTAACTTTCCTATTTATCCCTCTCACATAACACGCTTCCCAGAAAATGTTCTTTTCCTTCACTCCTAACTAAACACAGCCTGAGAAATATGAACGGGTATGCAGATATGTTTATATATATTGCTAAATCTAGGATGGACTTTCCGATCTCGAAAGACAAGCTCACAAGCATGACGACGAACTGCTGCAGCTGTTGGTCTGCATACGCATCTGATTAATGACGTCTACTTTTCCCGTAAGTTGGCACACGATCCATCAGGATTGCATCTAGTATCACAGAAAAGTATTTCTGCAACTGGTCAAAGGTAAGCATCCTGCCGATCGATCCTCTTGAACCGTGCAACCAGCTACGAACTAGCCCATACACTTCTACAGCCTCAAAGAGTGACTATGATGCACCAAACGATTTATCCAGAAGCTAAACTATGCTGTAAAGACAGATTGACCCTCGAATTGCTGCGCTCCGAAAATTCTTATTGATCTGCTTGTGAGCACACGTTTGTTACAGGTCTTTTGTCGTGCGCATCTGCGATTAGTATTCGTTCTCGTCTCCACGGGTGTGTTGTTGGAAGCATCCACGCCCCTTGACTCCGAGATTGATCAGGTAAGAAAGGAAGAAACCGCCCGATGCAGCAGCTCGTGACTCCGATAGGGGAGAAAACCAAACGGGATTCGTAACCTTACCGGTGTCGGAGGCCTTTCGTATTTGAAGTCAGCAGTCCCAAAAAGATCCGTGGAATTCTTCGCCGGTCTTCCTTTCCGTGCGGTGTTCGCTTGATGATTGAGGCAGATTGGCGGCGAAGCCGCAAGGAAACCCGATGATGATGATGAGAACTGTGGGTTTGTGAGGCACACAATTCGGCCTCGCCGGCCCAGCGTACACTGGGCTTTGCTTGAATTCCACTGGGTTTGGCAGGCGCTGGATGATTTCTCTGGGCTGGACTTAGTTGTATTGGGCTTTATCAAGGTAGGGTACAAATTAATACGGCCCATGTAAGCAATCGGATCCGACAAGTCGGCCCTCGGCAGCACATGATTCAACATCGACTCCGATATTCTGAATTTCTGATAAGCTTGAGTCATCACGGAGTATGGACATATAATTGATGCTACATACTCACATGATATGTTCATTGAATGTAGACATGGCAGAGCGAACTCGGAAGAAGCTAGACCAGGCTCATTCCATTCTCAAATCCATGCCCATGACAGCTAAAACAGTCGCTATTTCAGCGGACTAGATTACCATCGCCAGTTTCTTATAACTTCTTACAAGAGGAAAATACTCTCCTCAATACCCAAGAACTGTAATCATACGTGCAGCGTGCCAGTGTGCAGCTGGGCTTTCCTACGGCAGCACCAACGATGATTATGCATCAACAGATATGATGGCAGATCATCTTCAGAAAAGTCAAGAAGAAACCTGAAGCGATTAGGATACAGGCTACCTCCATAATCTCGAAAAGCTAAAGCCTGAGATTATGCAGAACTGTATTTCCTCTCTGTCCATTGCTGTTCTTCCTTTGAAGCACGCACTATGTTACAATCTATCCGAAGTTCTGAACCCTATCGCCGTGGATTCTTCCTCTTGGACATGACTAGAAATTCTGGATCCTAGTTCGATCAGGGAATATACCACATCAAGCAGCACTGACAGGCTCACATCACAGCTTGGTGTCTACGCGATCAAGAACAGTAGGTTCAGAATAAGTTCAGGCATAACCTTACACATTACAGGTGGCCCAGGCATGTGGCGCGATGCAACCTCGACCATGCCCCGTAACCTGCAATGGGTTGCGCAGCGACTGACTGGCCCATCCATCACATACACATCTTGACCGGAATCGTATCAATTCTCAGCACTGTTTTTTTATGAAACGACCTGAGTTTGGCACAAGGACTTGTAGTTCTCATCGGAACCCGGCATGGACCTGCCGGCCTTGGCCGCTCATCTTTGGCGGATTAGTTGGTTGACGTGTGTCCAGCATGGCGCTGGACAAGAGTACCAATCACCTACTGGAAGGACACTGAGTATCTGTCGAAGAGAAGGACGTTACCACTGAAGTTTCTCTTATGCTCTGATCTTTAAACGACACGGCCACGGGACAGACGGGAAAGGACACCGGTTCGTCAGGCAGGGACACATCAAGTGAACCATACAGTATGTTGTCTCGCCAATCCTCGTGGGCAGTCGAAAACCGTTCCCCACGACTCTGATGTCTGCCGTAACATCTTGCCGAACCATGAATTTTGCTCAGGAAATTGATTAGCAGAGGAACTTCTTTCGCTGAATGTCCTATTGTACCCAAGTGATCATGATCAAGCCGTGTCACTCATGGCTGATGAGTGTTCGTACTCAGCAACTTCGCAAATTTTAAGTTTGTTCGTACTGGGCTACTTCCTGAAGGAACAAAACAACGCGGTGTGACTGGAAATCTGAAATCAATGGATTTTTCCAAGTCATACAGCTCCATTTCTGACGTCCTAAAGATCTGGCTGAATCAATCCTGCCCTTTGTTAGTATATTTTTAGAAGAACGTTAAGAAGAAGAAAGGGAAAACGAATCCAGCTCTTTTCTAGCTGGCTTTCTTTTCAACTTGTGCTTACTGTTGGAAATCGAAGTGGCCCTAATACCCACTCAATGAGGACCTACACTAAAACACACACCAACTCTACCTAGAGTCGGTCAGCTCTTTTAATTTCTAATACTTAGTGCACCAGGTCCTTTGGACGGCAGAACCGTCTTTTCACTTCCGGGAGGCAGAGCCTACCAACAGATGAAGCTGGCTTCCGGGTGGGCAGAGCCAACCTACGATAAAGCCCAGACCTGTTGTGATCCCGGGTGGCAGAGCCAACCTTCGATAGATCACTTTTATACACTAAGCACTTAGAAACTATGAAGCTTAACCGGGAGATAACAACTTTACCAAAGACACACTCTTTATTATTCAAACACCAATATTACAAAGGAGCACTCACACCTTTAGGTGGCTAGCCTAACACACTCACCCCTCTCACTTCTACCTAGCACCACTCTTCTACCATGCTCATGGGTTGGTGTATGGCATGGCAAGGGAGGGGGTTCTACTTATAGGGCAAGGGGGACCATGGGGTTGTGACAAGTGTCCCCCTTCTAGATAATTCCTAAATATTACAATATTTTCTAATTTATTTAATTTACCTAATCTAGACTTCTCCATGGTAAAATCTTGTGTTCTTGCATGGTGGAGAAGGTTCTAGAAGCTTTGCCTTGCTTCTTCAACACTCCCCCTCAAGGCAACTTCTTTTCAATGTTGTCCTGCAGACCATGCCGAGCGCCTCTCGAAACTTCTCGAACTTTGTTTTGTTGAGACCTTTGGTGAGTATGTCGGCAGCCTGCTCATCTGTCTTAGTAGGCACCATTATGATCTCACCCTCAAGTACCTTTTCTCTTATGTAGTGATAGTGAACTTCCTATGTGTTTGGTCCTTGCATGAAAGACTGGATTTTCTGCCAAACGAATGGAAGATAGATTGTCACAGAAAATCCTTACTTGGTACTCTGTTGGCTGGTGAAGATCCTCCATCAACTGCTTGAGCCAGGTGTTTTCTTGTGCTGCCATTGCTGCTGATCGATACTCTGCTTTCAGTACTAGAGAGTGCCACAGTTGGTTGTCTCTTACTACACCATGATATGGCTCCTGATCCAAGACTGAAGAAGTATCCCGTAGTTGATCGCCGTGTGTCATAATCTCCGGCATAGTCAGCATCACAGTATCCTATCACCTGGCACCCATTTGTCTTCTTGTATATAATACCAAAATTGATGGTGCCTTTGACATACCTGAGGATACGCTTGACTGCATCAAGGTGAGGCTTCTTGGGACTGCTCATGTATCTACTAACCACTCCCACCGGATATGAAATATCAGGCCGAGTTAATGTAAGATAGATGAGACTCCCAACCAGTTGTCGATACATAGTGACATCTTCTAGATCCTTCCCCTTGTCTCCTTGTAGTCTCACATTAGGATCCATAGGAGTAGAAATAGGTTTGCAGTCAAGCATCCCATATCTTTGCAAAAGGTCCTTGGCATATTTCTGTTGACCCAGAAATAGCCCTTCATTTGAGCGCTCCACCTCAAGTCCAAGGAAATGTTTTAACTCCCCAAGTTCCTTCATTTGAAATCGCACCGAGAGATTTTCTCTTGTCCTTTGTACTTCCTCGGACCAATCTCCAGTTATTATCAAGTCATCAACGTAGACTAAGACTATTACTAGTCTACCTTCATTTGCCTTAACAAATAGGCTAGAATCTGATGGAGCGACATTGAAACCACTTTGTACGAGGAACTCACTGATCTTCCCGTACCATGCTCGTGGAGTTGCTTTAATCCATAGAGTGCCTTCTTCAATTTGCAAACATACTCAGGGTGATCTTGCCTCTCAAATCCCCTTGGTTGCTCCATGTAGATCTCCTTGTCAAGCTCGCATGTAGAAAAGCGTTCTTGACATCCATCTGGCATAACTTCCAAGACTTGCAAGCGGCCAATGCTAGCAAGACTCGGACAGTTGTAATCTTTGCACAGGACTGACGTTTTCTCATAATCCATCCCATATTGTTGAGAGAAACCCCGAGCAACGAGTCGAGCCTTATACCTCTCAATTGAGCCATCAGGACGAGTCTTCACTTTATAAACCCATTTACAAGATATAGGCTTCACCTCCTTTGGTCTTGGCACTAAATCCACGTTTGATTCTCATTTAGTGCCTTAATTTCTTCCTCCATCGCCTTCGCACTCAGGGCCTTTTTCTGCTTCTTCATATGAGGATGGCTCATAGGTATGACTCATCAACAAGGGCAGTATTAGCATACCTTGGATTAGGCTTCCTTTGCCTTGCCTGTCTCTTGGTTCTTGATAGACTTCTCAGGCTCATTTTGCGGCGAGTGAGATTCCTCCGAGGTCGCATGTACACCAGTCTTCCAGGGCTTCTTGGTTTTGCTTGGCGAACCCTCTTTATCTTCATGAGGAATTGGTGCTTGCTCCTCTCCTTCTTGAACTTCTCTGGAATCTCCTCAAAATTATGTGAGTCCGGCAGCTCGACCTTCTCGGGGACCACCAAGCCAAAGCTTCATCAAATACCACATTTCTTGAGGTTGTGGCACCTTCCCGTGGTTGGATCGCAGCACCTCCAACCCTTTCGTGCATCATCATAGCCAACGAAGATGCATCGAATTGCCTTCTTATCAAACTTACTCCTTAGATGATCCGGCACGAACACATAACAAACACAGCCAAATACTTTGAGATGGCCTGACCACTGGCTTCACCTTCCATAGAAGCTCATGAGGCGACTTGAATCCCAGTTTGGGTTGAGGTAGCCTATTTATCACATAGGCTGACGTCCTCATACACTCGGCCCAGAACCTTCCAGGTTACGTTCTTGGCATGGAGCATACTTCGGCAAGTTTCTGCAAGATGGCGATTCTTGCGCTCCGCCACTCCATTTTGTTGTGGAGTATTGGGGCAAGTCAATTGCCTTTTTATCTTGTGCTCCTTAAGATAAATAGTGAACTCATTTGATAAATACTCTCTCCCATTATCAGTACGGAGGCATTGAATTTTTATATTAAGTTCACCTTCAACTTTCTCCTTAAAACTCCTTGAATTTTGTGAAAGCCTCAGAATTTTTCTTTCATAAAGTAAACCCAAACGTACCTGGAGAAGTCATCAATAAAAGTAACCATGTATCTCATCCCTCCAATAGATATTTGCTTAACTGGGCCGAACACATCCGAGTGTAGAGCTCCAATGGCGTCTTGGACCGATGCTCCGACTCTTTGTATGGCAATTGAGAGCCTTGCCATATTGACAAACCGGCACAAACGTGTCTGTCCGGATGTCCACTTGAGGAAGCCCCTTCAATGCTTGCCTTTGCATCATCTCCTTTAATTTAGTGTAGTTAACATGCCCAAGACGTGCATGCCAAAGATCACCGGTCTCATTCCTCCGTGTCTTGTCCACATAAGCGGACTCAGCGGAGAGGACATGAGCCGATTGTCTCCTCCTTCCTTCCATGATAGGTGTGCCGATCACCTTCAATTTTCTAAAAATTGCCACACCATCTGGCCCAAAGAGAACATATTTCCCCTCTGCTGTCAATTGTGGGACTGACAGCAGATTTTTCTTCAAACCAGGGACATGATAAACCTTCTCGAGTTGGAGTTGTTTGAGGACCATACCTTGGGACGACCCGCCTTCCCGGCACATGGAGAGATGGATATGCCTCGAGTTGTCTGCCATTAGCACCACTCTCTTTCCTTTATAGTCGGCCATATCATTCAATTTTCTTGTCGTCACTAGTCATATGGTTGGAGCACCCTGAGTCAATGATCCAATCCTCCTTGTAATTAAAGTGTTGGATCTGATTGTTGCTGCAAAAAGCATGTGCGCTCCATGTCCTCCTCCAACCTCATTTTCTTCAATTTCTTGAGAAAACCCAGCTTCAACATCCACTCTTCTTCATTAGGGATATGCTTCCTCCTTCTTTTTCTCTTGTGTGATGGTGGCCATGTTCCCTTCAAAGCGTCTTGTATTCCCTTCAAGAAAACGCCTCCTTGGAAAATCGACATTCTCGGCAAGTGGGCCTCCTTAACCACTAGTTGAAGCCATCATCCTCCTTGGTGGTGTGTTGCTGGGTTTTTCTCGTTTTAT
>JACEFO010000486.1:0-103904 GCA_015342445.1 Digitaria exilis | reverse complement strand
ACACGTGTTCGTCTTAAATCATTCTCCTCTTTCACCCATGAAGCCCAAGTTTCCAGTGCCATTTTGAAAGCAGCATTAATAGATGTTCCCAGTTTAAGCACACCTCCAGCCTCAAATGCAACCCCTGTTTGCAAGATCAAGATGAATATCGAGATATATAGTGCTGATATCAATGAAATCAACAAACCAAAGATGTGGTACATGACAGGGAACCAAGCAAAGCTATCATGATAATTGCATCGAGGGGTAAGTCGAGCCAGTTTCATATCACCCAAAAAAAAATCTTATTACCCATTTACTATGGTGTGATCTTACAAACATTAGCACCACATTTTGTCCAGACTCCTATATAACACTGAATAAATCAACAAGCCAAAAAAGAAAAATAAAACAATATGATGCCAACTTGCCCAAGTTGAAAAAAAAAACTTGGCATCATCAAAATAATAAGGTCCACCTGTATCATACCTAGTCGGTATTGTTTTTTGAATGAAACTTAGCAGTATTCGGACAAAAGACGTATCAACATCAACCAGAATAAATGAGATGACAAGGAGAACAACACGCTTTTATGTTGTTTTGACTTCAACAACTAGAACTGATACACACCAACTAAACAGGCTATCACATCAACATATAAACTGGTTCTGAACCTTTTATCCGCAGTCACTCACTAAATGAGCTATGAATGGACCTCAGTGAGTCAGTGTTCATTCATAGATAGCAAAAACTTGTTTCAATTGTTGTGAAAAATACATTATCGAGCTCCCTTTAATCATACAAAATTCTTAGAAGTTACAGATACTAAATGGCCCGGACAAATTACATACTCTAAATACCAATTTCATCAGTTCACGTGTTAATAGAAATTGGCTAATAAAAATTTACTAGCTATATTAAGAAGTAGCATAGAACAAAAGGTTGTGAATTAGAGTGGGAGACTCAACATGTCAAATAATTTTGCTGCAGTCCACCATGCTGAGTTAAAAATAAGCACATCCGGAATCTGCCCTTCCCTACTTATCATCCAATTTATCGAGCTTGAGTATCGCTCGGACCCTTCTGCGCGCATGGCGAAGCGCAGGAATCTGCTGCACAAGAAACACAGACCGGAAGAACTCCACACTAAGGTTGAAGACTCAATCTCACTCCTAAAAAACGGATCGTCTTTTGAGATTTGGTTGCCATTAACCTCATAAACCGTCTTTGATCATCCACCCCAGTCATGAGCATGCAAATGAACGATTCCCACTGCGTTCGGCTCATGGAATCCCCCACAAACACGACCCTCTTCCCCTCAGCCACTGCAACACAGCACGGGCACTGACCGCGGCAAATCGCATCCCGGGGCTTCCACCGCCACTTGAGGTAGTCGGCGTCCTTCCTCCCATTGGCCAGGCAATTGAACCCTCTCCGCAAACGGGCACCGGGAGCTGTTGTACAAGGGGTACCTCTCATCGGGCACCCAGATGCCGTCGAACACGTCGCAGGACTCGAGATTCTCGCCGGCGAACTCGGCGACCACACCGTCCGGCCCGGGTGGCTGAAGACGTACAGGTACAGCGCGCAGCAAAGCACCCAGCGCTAGGGAGGCCAGGAAGAAGGCGAAGGCGATGCGCTCGAACGAGGGCCCCGACGGCGCCGCCGCCGCCACCAGTTCCGGTGCGCGGCCCCGGCGTGGAGACCCGCGGGCTCCCGACGCCGCCCTCGCTCCGAGCCGCGCCGATGTGCTCGGCTGAAGCTCCCGCTCACCATCTCCCCTCCTCCTCCTCCGCCGCCGCCCGATCTCCCATTCCACAGCTCCCCTTGTGCCCAATCGGCTTCAAACCAAATCCAAGCAAAACTCTATGAAACCAAAATCGCTTCGACTCTCGCAGGGGCGGCGGCTTCCTCCCACTCCAGAAGTCCTCGATGTGAACTCCACCTTCCGTTCCGCAGTCCGCGATTCAAATTTGCCCCCAGAAATCGACTGGATCGAGCCGCGCTGCAGCAGCCTGCAGCCCAATGCCCTGCGCGTAGCTCCCGAGATCAGGGAGGAAGCTCGTACTTGGTCGTTGGAAGGCAAATGGCAGAAGGCCAGGAACGAGCTCCCGATCCGGCAGCAGCGAGCGCCCGGCGCGTCGCGACTCGCGTGTGGTGAGTGGTGACCGGTGAGGGGTGCGCTCCCACGCGGGCGCGGCGGTGGCCGAGTCCGAGGGAGCCGAGAGGGCGGCGACGCTCGCGGTAGGTTGTGGGCGATTTTTTAAATACTCGGTGGCGATCCAAAGGGCGGTTTTGTGAGATTTCTCAGGCGGCCAGGCCTGGAAAAGATGGCCAGTCAGAGTACGCGGGGAATGGGCGTGCGTGGGGGACGGCGTGGCGTCACCGTTTTGACTTTTTGGCGAGCGAGGACGAGAGGTAGGTGGTGTGGTCGTGTGAGGTGTGGTGCGCGGCGCGGCGACATATCGGCGGGAGGAGCGCGACCGCGCGAGGGATAGTTTGCCGCTGCCGGAGTGCCGGAGGCCGCCGGGGCATGGCCTGTGTTGGACTTGGACCAGGTTATTCACGTCATACACCGGAGAAAGGGAACATCACAAAATCGTGTCATCGTCGACGTCGAGGAGAAATCTTCGGTGCTGGATCTCTCGTACTTGCTTGCTTACCATTCCTCAGGCCTTGCTTTCCCAGGTGTGCTTTGAGCAAGGGCCGGCCCAGGGGATTATGCTGCTATTACAGGCCTATTGGGCCGGCCCGTTACCTTGCCGTACGTAAAACAGCCTTGGACTAGCACACTGCTCACATGCGTGCTCGGCCTGCCCGGGGCACGGAGACGGAGAATGGCGTTTGTTTTCTTTCCTAACCACAAATTGAAGAAGTTTGGACATGCCCTCAAGGCAGCAACACGCACGGCTGTTCGTCCTGTACGTGGCTCAAAACCACGCCACGGAAACCTCTCGGTTTCAAAAAGCACAGGTTGGAAGATCATCACACGGCGCCAGGAAAGTCACCACAGCACTCGCTGGGCAACCCAAGTACTAGGTGGACAGGTGGTGGTCGAGCCCACTAGACAGTTTCCCCGCTGCGAGTGTCGCGCGGCACAGCGCCACCTGGCAGCACGTGCGACTCTCCACCCATCGACAAAAACCCAGGGGCGGATCCGCACGGCGTTTCTCCTTAATCCGCCTTTTCAAATCACCCACCCCTGGCCGCTCGGCCGGTTAACTAACGCCAAGAAAAGCGTTCCACCAATTTGAGCGCCGAATGGCTCGATTCGAACTAGGCGGATGGCCGAGACCAAGACCCGGTGGATTGCCGAGTTCACTGCTTGCCATCGCCGTCCAACTGTCCCCTCGCTCCTCGCCGCGCACCGGCCGAGCCGGCAAACCCAGCCACGAACCAACCAATCCAGGTGTCCGTGTCCCAGTCTCCCAGACCGAGACCGTTGCGACACCCACAGGATCCCGTCCCTTCTCCCCGTCTTCCCGCGGGATCCCCCTCGCAAAACCACTGCACCCACCGGATTTCCGCCCACCAGCCAGTCAGCCACGACCCCGCTTGCCGCTTCCCTCCAACCTCGCCGCCCCAGATTATATAGGAGTACACGCACGCCGCCGTTCGCCGCCCAAGAAAGCAACCCGCTCGCTCCACTCCCCACTCACCTCTGCCTCCTCCTCCTTCGCCCCCTCAAGTCTCAACGAACGATGCTGGCCCACGGCATGGCCGTCCGCGCCCCGGCGGCGGCCACCACCGCGCGCAGCAGCCACCGGCAATGCGCGTGTCCGCCGCGGCGGCGGCAGTGGCGACGCCACGGCGCCGCGCGCGCGCGACGCACTCGATGCCACCGGAGAAGGCGGAGGTGTTTCCGGTCCTGGAGGGGTGGGCGTCGCGGTCGCTGCTGCCGCTGCTCAAACCCGGTGGAGGATTGCTGGCAGCCGATGGACCTGCTTCCCGACTCGTCCGTCGGAGACGTTCGAGCACGAGGTCCGCGAGCTCCGCGCGCGCGCTCGCGGGGCTTCCCGACGAGTACCTGGTCGTGCTGGTGGGCGACATGGTGACCGAGGAGGCGCTGCCCACGTACCAGACCATGATCAACACCCTCGACGGCGTCCGCGACGAGACCGGCGCCAGCGCCTCCCCCTGGGCCCTCTGGACACGCACCTGGACCGCCGAGGAGAATCGCCATGGCGATGTTCTTGGCAAGTACATGTACCTCTCTGGCCGTGTCGACATGCCGCATGGTCGAGAAGACCGTCCCCAGTACCTCATCGGCTCCGGCATGGTATATATGCATCTCGCGATGCCCCATCACCATGAATCGTTTGGAGTTTCACACATGTTCATTAAGTCTTTGAATGTAATTGCAGGACCCTGGAACGAGATACAACCCGTACCTGGGATTCGTGTACACGAGCTTCCAGGAGCGAGCGACGGCGGTGTCGCACGGCAACACGGCGCGGCTCGCCCAAGGCGCACGGCGACGACGGCTGGCGCGGACGTGCGGGACCATCGCGGCCGACGAGAAGCGTCACGAGGCGGCGTACGGGCGCATCGTGGAGCACTGCTGGGGCTCGACCCGGAGGGCGGCCTGGTGGCCATCGGGGACAATGATGCGGAAGCGGAATCACCATGCCGGCGCACCTCATGCACGACGGCCGCGACATGGGCCTGTTCGAGCACTTCGCCGCCGTCGCGCAGGCGCCTCGGCGTCTACACCGCCCGGGACTACGCCGACATCGTCGAGTTCCCGTGAAGAGGTGGAGGCTGGAGACGCTGGAGAGCGGGCTCTCCGGCGAGGGACGCAGGGCCAGGGACTTTGTCTGCGGGCTCGCGCCGAGGATGCGCCGCGCCCGCGGAGCGGGCCGAGGACAGGGCAAGAAGGATGAGCCAGGAAGGTCAAGTTCAGCTGGATCTTCGATAGGGAAAGTGCCTTGTCTAGGCACTTTGTCTTGGTTGCTGATGACTTGCGAGTTGACATGTCGCTGTCTGTCAGTGTCTTTGTCGCATTGTGTTTATGTATTTTTTGGAATGGCAGTAGTAGTGCCTTTTTTATTTTATCAAATGCAGCAGATTAAGATATCTTCTTCTTGGATCAGTCACTGTGATAAGATGTCTGAAAAAAAAACTGAGATAAAATTATTAAACGAAACTAAGAGCAATATAGTTTGCAACATAGCTCTACTGTCTACTGTCTCCATACACTTGGGATTCAGGAATGCCAAGCTCAAGCGAACTGCAAACCAGGAAGTCTTCTCGATCCCATGGCGTGCCATTTTCCTCCTCAATTGCTCTGCCTGTTCCACCTCTCCGAAGCAGCCATGATGTTTGACAGCATGATGTACTCCGCGTCATTAGACGACGGGCGACGAGAATGTAATCGACGGATATCATCCGAGACCAATCTTGACATCTCTGCATCACCATGCACTCTGCAAGCTCCAAGCAAAGATCCCCAGATCAACCTCGTTGGGTTCCTCAGGTATGTTCTTGACAATCTCCATAGGCTTCCTTCACTTTTCCAGTCCTGCCTAAGAGATCGACCAGGCAGCCGTAAAGCTCCACTCCGGCCTCAATGTCATATGCTTCCAGATTGTTGAAGACTCTTAAGCCTTCGTCCACAAACCCTCCGTGCGTGCAAGCTCCAAGCACGGCAAGAAGCGTGATCACATTGGGCTTCTGCTCCGAACGCTCCATAATGAAGAACAGCTGGAGCGCTTCTTCGCTCCGACCATGGCTAGCAAGTGCAGAGATCATGGTGTTCCAGCATTCAGTGTTCTTCCATCTCATGCTGTCAAATATGCCTCGGGCATACGCGAGGTCGCCACACTTAGCGTACATGTCGATCAGACCGTTCATCACAAAGTGGTTTCTTCCGGATATGCTTCCGATTGATGAAGTCATGAACCTTCTTCCCCTGCTCAAGCGACCCAAACTGCGCGCAGGCAGACAGCACGCTAGCCATGGTGAACTCATCCGGCTTGATCCTCTCCTCCATCATCGAATGGAACGCCTGCAGTGCCTCTCACTGCACCCGATTTGCGCATATCCGGCAATCAGCGCATTCCAGTTCACCAGGTTCCGCTTGGGATCCTGTCAAACACCTCCTGCGCCGCTTCGGTGTCGCCAGCCTTGAGTAGCCGGTGACCATGGACGACCACACGAACGCGTTCCCTCACAGGCATCCTGTCGAACACCTCCCTCGCCGTCTCCATGTCCCCCGCGGCCACGTAGCCCTGCACGACCACGGTCCACGTGACGACGTTCCGCATGCCTGGCGGCGTGGCGTCGAACCACCTCCGCGCCCCCGCCATGTCGCCCTTCTCCGCGAACCCGCGGATCAGCGTCGCCCACGTGACGGACGTCCAGGACGGCATGCCGTCGAACAGCGCCAGCGCGGCGTCCATGTCCCCCGCCGCGGCGTACCCGGCGAGCAGCGCGTTGCAGGTGACGACGTTGCGGTCCGGCGTTTCGTCGAACGCCCTGCGCGCGTCCTCGAGGGCGCCGCACTTGCAGTACATCGACACCAGCGTGGTGCCGACGAGCAGGTCGCCGGAGAAGGACGACTTGAGGGCCTCCGCATGGAGGGACCTGCCGAGGCCATGCGCGGCCCGGGAGGCCTCGGCGGCGGCGGCCTGAGGAGGACGGGGAGGAGGCGCTGGTGGTGCGTGCGGCGCGGCAGGTTCCTGGCGTAGACGAGGGCGGCTTCCCGGAGGGAGGAAAGGGAGGCGTACTCTTTGAGTAGATGGGCCCACTTATCAGCGTCGTGGGAGCCGCTGGTCAGGTAGATAGCGTGGAGCTGCCTCGCTCGGTTGGCCATGCGAGCGAGCGACTGCCTCTTGATGCTTTGCGGCCCCGCCCTGGGGTTTATTGGCTGGTGCCTCGTTGGTGAGGCCGAGAGTGACCTGGCAGAAACGAGTGAAACAGGAGCCGCAATTCGCGCCTCTGCTCTCGATAAAACAAGTCAAATCAATTGGCACTTGCCATTCGCCTGTGTAGATCAAATTCTGTTTTCTTGATTGATACCCATCACTTTGTCCCAGAAAGGGGCAAACTACAGACGGGATTGTAACAGCTAACAAACATATTCCTCAAGCTATACAGCTACCATCAACAGTGGCCATGAGATGTCACAACGTTTCATCACACATGGCCAGGAGTACATAGCTTAGATGTGACCCTTCCTGTTCAAAGGGCTACGACCTGTACTAAAGATGAGGAGGATAAACAAAAGGCAAAATGAACCTATAAGAGGCAATGTGCTTCCGCATCAGTTGTCGGCTACTGGAGGCTTGTCATTGCCATCTCCACGCCGTCATCATCAGGCGAAGATGGGCTGCTTCTGGATGAACCCTTCAAGGCTTCAGGTGAAGGTATTGCACCTGGAGCTTCAATGGCGAGAGGGACAGTTGGAGCTTCAATGGTGAGATCAACAGTTGGAGCTTCAATGGCGAGAGGAACATTTGGAGCTTGGGCTTGATGGGCAGGAACTAGGCTGTCCACTTCATTGTCATTGTCGTCATCAGAAGAGCTGCTACTTGAGGTTGAGGAACCCTCTGGAGCATACATATCATCGCTATCCGAGTTGTCCACCTCATCGTTGTAGTTCACAACTCTTCTTTGCCTCTTACCACGACCCAAATCCACCTTGGGGTAGCAGGCTTAAGGACTCTAAGGTCCTCGACCTTGGGGGAACCAAGCTCTTCATCATGCATGCCATGAGCAAAGCTCACAATGCTCCCAAGGTAGCCATTGTCTTCTTTGGAGCACTTATCCTCAGAACAGGGATCTAGCTTCAGGAGATTCTCAATGGCCTCGTCATCATAGTGGATTGACATGGCACTGACCTTTTTCCTGTCAATAATGGTTTTGGCTCCATGGAGCAGTATAGACTGCAACTCATCTGCATTTGGCTTCTTGGTAGAGTCCATTAACATATTCTCTATAGCCAACTTCTGCTTGGACTTTTGCAGTATCTTCTCTTCAACTGAACACTTGGTAATGAGCTGATAAACAACTACTGGTCGGGTCTGTCCAATCCGGTGCGCTCTGGACTGTGCTTGCAAGTCCATAGATGGGTTGAAGTCAGGATCTGTAAACAAAGAACCAAAAATTAGTATTTAATGCACAGACCTATAGGTGAGAAGCATTATTTGAACACGTTACAAAAGTTACTCACCATATATAATCACTCTATCAGCACCAGGCTGCCAAAATAGAGTAAATATTGTTACAATAGTGGCACAAAAGAGTTTGGCTAATTGCTGGTATAAAACCACAAACCAAACCATTCAAGTTAAAGAAGAAACTAATATGGACAGAGTATTATGGTAAATACCAGGTCAACGCCAAGACCACCAGCACGTGTTGACATCAAGAAAATGAATGTCTCGCTTTCCGCTCTGTTGTATTCTTTTATGCTTTCCTGCCTTGCTGATAGTGATGTCTGTCCATCAATACTGTGCCAACAGACATGGACAAAATGAAATTAGTACTTCAGCCTATAACATTACAGGAATGGCATGCTCATAAAATCATATATATATATATATATATATATATATATATATATATATATATATATATATATATATATATATATATATATATATATATATATATATAGATATTCTATATCCTACCCTGGGTACCAAATAAGTATTTGGTAACCGAGCCCAACGACGCTCTCATCCACCCCTCGCGCCTTCTGCGCCCCCCACCTCTCCCGTCCGGTTTTTTCCGCTTTCCCGGTTCGCTCCCGGTTCTTATCCGTGAGCAATGTGAAATAGATCGTGGCTTCGAAGGCAGTTTTTCCTCGCAGTCTCCGCGGCGACCTTTGCGTCGGCGACGCTGCAGATCCGGCGCCCGCCGACCCTCATCCGCCCTGGCCTGCTGCCTCCTTGCGACGTGCAGACTCCCCTCCACCACGGCGAGCTGCTGCCCCTGCGACGCTCCAACTCCCCTCCGCCCTGGCGTGCTGCTCCGGTGACGCCCCGCCCAGCGGGTTGCAATCTGCTTCCCTGCCCAATCCAGCTGCTGACGCGCCCCCTGCTCCTCGTCCTCCCGTCGCGCCCCCTCGTCGAGCTGCTCCTGCTGTACCTCGTGTCATTCCGGTCTTACAGTGCGCCGCCGGTTCACGCGCCGCGTCGGCGGCCGGTACCCTGCGTCCTCGGTGACCCCTTGTTGACTCGTCGTTGTTCCGCCTGTAGCTTGCATTTTCACATCGGGGCGGACCGATGGATTCTTCTGGTGCGTCATGGTCTCTCACTCTCTCTGACTGCTTCAATGGAGACCATTCACTGATTGTTTGGATCTGATTTGGCCTTTTGCTTAGCTTTATATTTGTTTGTATAGTAAAATAAAACGCATTGCTCCTTCCATCTATTTACTGTGTATAAATTCTTGTTTATGCAGATTCGCCTCCCTTACATAATGAAGATGTTCAGCGTGGTTCACCGGGGGACTACTCAACTAGAAGGTCACATGTGCAGCATTTCGCTTGGATCTGTTGATGAAATTCTCAAATTTGTGCTCTCTGTACCAAACTTCGGTTGATTCAGTTTCTAACTATAATGATTAAACCATATGATCCTAATTGAGCTGTATCCACTTTTGCACTCATTAATCCTTTTCATTTTTCCACTAGGGTGGATAGTGGTCAGAGGTTGGTGGATAGGATGCCTATCAATCCCAAATTAGCTGTCTTCGAGAGCACACAGGAGAGATCTGTGCTTCTTACCACTTTGTCTTCCACTTGTTTGTTCCTACTTGGTATTTCATCTTTGCAATGGACTTTTATTTATTTTTATTGTTTTAATTTTAGGTTTGAGATTCCTATCCGCCCTGGAATGCGGTCTTCCTATGTAGCTGCCGGTGGTCCTCCATCGTCTTCCAAAAGGCCATCTGATCCCTCAGTGGTCCGAAAGAGAAATGCTTCTTACGATCCCACTGGCCACATAATGGAGGAGGGTTGTGGCCGTGGGCGGAAGAAAGTTGCTTCTCGTAAGACCAATGAGTCCGTACATCCCACTGTTGATGGTGTCCTTCGCAAGAAGAAGAGGTCCTTCCATCGGTATTCAAAGGATAACAATGCATCAGGCAATTCTAGGCAATTAACTGATTATTTCGGTACTTCTGAAGACACGGAGGTATTGATGCATCAATCCATTGAATTTTCATGTTACAAATATACACATAATATTTATGTGCACAGATATTCGCTTGTTTCTTGGTGGACCACCAACATTTTGATTGCATGTAAATAGCTTTTATGGTTTTTTTACCTCATGTAATCTGAATCCAGTATGTGCTCTGAATATTTTGTATTACATAGAATTAGTATGCATCCTGCTGCCCCTTTTTTCATAGTTCATAAAATATCCTCATTTTCCATGAATCTGTACTGCTTCCTCATGATTTTAAACTTTGCCAGCCCATTTTCAAATTAACTTTTATAACCCACTCCATTTCTATCCCTGCCAGGTTCCTCCATTACCAAAGCGGTGTGCAAAGCCATCTCAAAGTTTTAACATTAGGTGTAACCATAGTATCCCTCGCATGCGCGATTTGTTATCGCACCCACTAGCTCGTCTCAGTGGCCCTCCACTGGAAGCCTTACTTGAAGTGTTTGACCAGTTTGACTTAACTTTATCTGAAACCTCTACTGCTATACAAGCCTCTATCAACAACATTGTGAGAGCACCTCGCCAACTAGCTGAAAAGTTCAGGACGGTAATAGATCTTGTTGCTGCACAGACGTCTGCTGATCCCAACATCATTGGCGAGTCTTCTCGGATGCACAGTTGCGGCGATGAAGAGGATTTTGTTGACGCTCCAACGGGTAAAACACAATGCTGCATTCTAATAGCTTTGGATACCTTTTTGTAATTTAATATTCGTAATAAACACATTTCTGTTTGTGTATTTCCTTGTGCTTCAAGGATTGGATCATGCACCGAGTGCAACAAGGGCCCCAGGTACTGATTTAAGACATCTCAAAATCGTGCAAGATTTCATCCCAAACCCTTCTCCCGCATGTGTCTATTGATGCCTATGTAATTATTTAATATGCAACACGCTCGTATTTTAATTATGAAACCTTAATGCAAACATTTGATATCCTTTTCTAGATCATGAACACCAGCAAAATGTAGATCTCTCGCCGGTTTGTACCACACATCATGGTGACCCGGACAGTAATGTAAGCCTCAAACGACACAACTAACACCCTTGTCCTTCTACACCATTGAAAAAGCTAAGAACCCCTGTAGGTTTGTATTTCCCTTTGTTGATATGTCTCTCAATGCACAGGATCCACCACCTTCCAATGTTATCCCAACACCCGGAAACTCAAACAAGGAGATTGAGCAAAAGGAAGCTGCATGCCCATCACAAACCGATGTTTCTCGCATCCCCATGCATTATGCAACCCCAGATACAATTTTTGCATCCACAACAAATGTTTCAGGATCGTTGTATGGTCCAAAACCTAGAGCAGGGAAACGTTTTACTAGGAAGCCCGATAAATTATGTTCTCCCTTCAAGTATGGAGTCATGATTCGCCCTCCACCCATTGTCGACGCATCATTGAACTTGTTTGCACGCCTGTGTGCGGATGACTCAATATACAGAAGGTTAGGACATGTCCATTTCTCTGTTTTACCTCTCTCAACTTTCATGTACTCACTATTTTTCTGATTTTTTTTTGTAGCACAACGGTGATGCAGTTTGGTACCACCCACCTCACCGGTTCCTTTATTGCAAAATCCTTTGCCGACGATGCTTTGCCAGATTCAGTTTTTATGTCTTGTTTTGTCAAATGCCTTCAATATGATGATTTTTGGATCAGACCTGAATGTTTTGGCTACCGAATATTCCTCAATCCAGAAGTTTCGGTATGATTTTATTTGCACTTATGCTGCACTACACGCAGTTCATGTTTCTGTTTCAATCTTGCATTAATCGAACACTGTTCTTATCTGGTAAGGCAATTCTTAACATTGAGTGGACCAAAAGGGATACCTCTGAACCCAGATATAGTCAATTTGCTGCGGTGTCAGCACTCCAGCGGTGTCTCCCGTTCACCATTTTGAAGAATACAAAGATGGTACATTTACCCTTCATATTTACTTTTAACTAGCTAGTATATACTGTCTCCTTTTGTGTAAATGCCAATGCTCTTCTATTCAGGTTCACTATATTTTTTCTCGATTTAGGTGCTTTCACAATCAAGTTCAGTGTGCAATGTTTTTCTTATATATACAGACGTCACCATTTTTTTCTTAGAGAGATACATATGTCTCACATTCAAGACACCAATTTACATATGCTGTAATTTGCAACTGGCTATTGTTCAGAATTATCTGTGATATAGATTGAACCCTCTGTTAGTTAGTCCCTCTCAGACCATCCTTTGTTTCGATTCTCTTTCATACTTTTTAATATGGTTTACATTGCCACCCTCACTATGAATTATTACCACAATACGCAGATTCTTCTTCCAGTTCTACACCACTACCACTGGTCTGTTTATTGCATCAACTTTGCTCAATCACGAATCGATGTCCTCGATTCAATGGATTATGATTCCAACAATTATCACAGCTGGGACATGTTTCACTCGGACATGGGGGCGAAAATCATGAATCGCCTTAGCGACGCTCTGTCTGAGGCTGCACCTCATAAATTCAAGTCATTCAAGAACTGGAGACACGTGCAAGTAAAGGTCCCAATTCATAAGAACCCCTCTGACAGTTTGTTCTTTGCCATGAAATTTTTAGAATACTACGATGGGGAAGGCCATGGTTCCCTGAAGACTAACTTAGATACTGTAAGCATTTCAATGGGATTCTCTTTCCTTGATGTGTTTCTTGTTCATCAAATGTTTGTCCCATAATTTCCATTATTTCAGGCAGGATCAAAGGAGCTGCGTGCTGAAATGCTGTATTACATCACATTTCACTCGGAGAACAATGTGGCCACGCTTCCAGATGATCTCATTCAGTTCCGTCAAACAGATCTCCAACCCTTTTTCTATTAGCACCTGTTCCTATAAAGGAATTTTGTACATTTAACAATATGTTTGCCACACAAATTGTTTTCACGACCGAACTAACACACAATTTGTATTATTGTGTCTGGGGTGTTTGGCTCTTTGCCAAATCTTACGCACATTTTGCGAGCTAACACAAAGACAGTCGATTGTGCGCTACTGCCCTCGGCTGGAGTGCAAATTGTTGTTGAAGGCTAATCACCACGGATTCAGTCTGATTTGGGGTCTTTTCTTCGCAAAGATGGACACATTTGCAATTGTCATTTTGCATTAGCTAGCTAAAATGTGTGCAAAACGTTCCTCCTCAGCTACTGCTGACACAAAACACGTTTCACACACACTTGACTAATTTAGTACAGCCAGCATCATCAAAAGATCTCACTTAAATTAGCATAGCAACACAAAATGTACACATTTCCAACAGGACAACTTATGATTGTTAAGTCTACAACAAAGCTAAATCAGATGGAGAAACGGAATTCTGCAAAAACAATCAACCGGTGCCCACTCAACCCCTAACTCGAAATAACCATAACACACAGAAAAAATGAACCCAAAGCAAACATATCAATGTCCCTACAGAATTAGCCACCCTGATGACATTGATTGACAACCGACCAATGTTAACTATAGATAGATATAACAAATTGAATAAAAAATAAGCCTACCATTAAGGAGGAAGCAGTGCAAGGATGTCAGACTATGAACAAAAGAACTCTAAACCAAAAGAACGCTTGTTGGAAAGCGGATGTATAACTAGAAGGTGCTATTGCTTTCACCTGCACATACAGAGCTGCCCTCTGACTTCACCACGACCTCTTTATTATTCTAAAAATCTTCACCTAGATTATGCAAGTATGGAGCTAACATACATTAAAAACCACACTTACACGTGAACAAACAGATGCAAATTATTGAACTGATCTAGATTGACCTCAGCAATGTAACATGTTATATATCTGAAAAACTGAAATATGCATGTTATACATAGACGTTGATATTCATATCCACTGTTGCACAATTACTCTTTAATCTTCACAATCCGTGTCATCTGTTGATCTGCTATCACTGTCCCACCCAGAATACATGTTGTTTGCCACAACCTTTCTTCTTGTCGCCGGTCGTGTTATGCCACGCCCTTGCTCTACACCTTCTTCACGCACTGCATTACTCTTATTCTTTGCACCTACAGGCCTTCCTCTCTCCGTATTCCTATTCCGCATTGCCTCCAATCGCTCCCTGTTATGATCTAGCAGCGGGCATGTACGCGAATTATGTGTAACATACTGTTTACATATACTGCATCTTCTTGTACCCTTCTTTTCCCCCTTAGCTCCAAGGGTGACTTGTTTTTTTTCAGTTTCTGTCATTTTTCTCCCTTTAGTCTTTGCTCGTGGAGGAGGCATCCTGCTTATCATACTATCCCCAATAACATTCACCTGCAAATATGATTTCAGCAAATTTAACAAATGATATACTGCTTCAAATGGTGCCAGCATGTCAAATTTCCTAACCTGGGAGTCACAAATTGATTCATCTAGCAACCCTTTCCCTTTGTTATTTCTCCTGCTATGTTCTTTGCTTGGCTGCTGGTGAATTACTAAGAAAAGTTAGACCATTTTTTCTTATTTATTCACACCAGTACAGTGTTGACATACCTGTTCTGCTGCATTCATTTCAATTCCTTGTTCTTCGTCATCAAGATCCGCACTCTCGCTACAGCTTGTCAAATCCTGTGAAACCATTCACATGTCAATATGATTCCTCTTATACATATAGTTCAATCTTTTGTGGTACTTACCTCTGGTGGTGCTTGTCTTTGGCCACTGTTCCCACTTGGCCCGATGTCTGGAGGAAAATTTTTATTTTCTCTCATGATTTGATCGAACCCCCTTTCTGTATTTAGGACTGCTGCCTCAGACATGACCCCTGATCGGGCTGCAGCCATTGCCTTTGATGTTAGCCTCTTCAATCTGCATATCTTTGTGACACCATCTTTTCCAGTGGGGAGTTTGTCATGTGTGTCAAATTCCAATTCTTGCCTTGCATTCTTCGTGTACCTTCTCAGAATATATTGCTCTGGTATTTTTTCCAGTTGAATGTGTATGAAGGCCCTAAGCAAGTGTACACATAACAAACCTATTTTGCCATTTTTTGGTCAGATATATATGATTGCTTTTTAGTTAACGAATAAGATGACAAGTTTCTTAGTTACCTGTGTGCTCAAATTCTCTGCACTCGCACCGAAATTCACCCTCTTCTTGTTTTGCACAAACTTTGAATTTGTGTTGCCCCCAACTAATTTTTGAAGACCTATTAGTATGAGTGATCAGATAGTAATCTTTCCCCTCTATCTGATCGTCTTCTACATTGTACGCCGTGCAATCAACCATCTTCTTTTCAAAATCTTTGAATACCGCTCTTGTATAAATCCTCGAGGCCTGCACCTCGAATCGCCACTTGCCTCTAGTGATAGTCTTGCTCTGTCAAACATAACATCAAAATATTTACTAGTGATATTTTATATTCCACACATATTCTTATTGACTATATATAAGTTTTTTTGTTACCGTTCCAAGATAGGTCTTCTCTCCCTCTTTCATCTTCTGTTTATGAATGAAGTCGAGGATCTTCTTGGCAAACCGGTGCATAGCTGTCTTATTGTCAACAAAACACTTCTTCATCACAAAATTTGAGCTCTCACTTCGCTGGGTCGACGCCATCCGGCCACAGTACTGGTCTTTGAAATACACCGGTATAAACAATTCCCTTTCACGGTAAATGCTTTCCAATGTGCTGTCCTCATGGAGCTCAAACTCATCAAGTAGCTCCTGCCAAGCTGCCTCAAACTCTACTGGTGTAAGTGGATGGTTCAGCACTGACTTAAATTTGGCTTCGAATTTTTTTTCAGCATGCAGCGCATACAAACTGTTTAGTGATGGCCTGTGCTTGTTAACCGTATGCCACCTGCATATCTTATGTACACTCTCAGGGAACACCTTGTCGATTGCCGTCGCCATCGCCTGGTCTTGGTCTAACAATAGATTTAAATACTTGCACATCAATTACTCCATTGCACACTTTCAAGTCAATTTATTTTTTTGAGCACATATTTTTGTCACGTGGACTAGATGCAGCCTTAGAATTAAATCCAGTATCAATACTAAGTCAATTTTGCAATCTAGAATATGCTATTAGTTCTTAGTAGAAATGCTTTATTTTATTAACACTCCTTTTTTCTGAACTATATTTATAAAAAGATTCATTAACTGTAGGACTGGACAGTAACTCTTTCTAACTCTAGTTGCTCAACTAGCCATCAATTTGTATGCTGCAGAGAAGATAGAGTTTGAACATTCCAAGATTGTGTTGCACCCATGCCTCAAAATCTACAAAATTCTCACTAAAAAAGCACGAATGACAACAATATGATACCTGTCAGGATACATCTCGTTCTATTCCGTTTCATGCAGTTTCTGAATGATTTGAACACCCACTCAAAGGTTCCCTCGGTCTCATCTCCTAGTAGTGCACATCCAAACAGTATGTTCTGAAGATTGTGGTTACAACCAACAAACATTGCAAGTGGCTTGTCATATATATTTGTTTTGTGAGTTGTGTCAAAACTCATCGCATCTCCAAAGTCTGCATAATCCGCCTGCATGCTTGCATGGCTCCAGAACAAGCTATGGATGACACCTTCCTCGTCTAGTTTTGGAGTCCAGTGAAATTGTGGGTTGTGATCATTGCATTGTTTGAAGAATTCAATTAGTTTGTTTATGTCATCTGCGTGTTCTGCTCGCACATTTGCAGCCTTCCTGTAACAATATATTCATTCATTATTTGAGCCCCTCCACCATGCTTTAAACTTGTATATGCATATATCATGATAAATATTAAAAACAAAGATCTTTCAATGTTAAAAAGCAAAGCAATTGCTGTCACATACTAGTCTGCTTGAGTGCTATACAAAATCGAATTCACTCACCTATTCTCGATGTCGCGTGTTGTTATTGGGACGTTCTCTGGACCACCATGCATTCTACCCAGTAGATTCCTAATACAATGGCTTCTCACATCCGCATCCTGCAGCTCATCGACAATCTCCAACAATTCTGGATCTTTGCTTTTGTGCCCCCTCATATGTTGTGTCACAGTCTGCTTAGGTGTCAATATGTGATTATGAAACAAGTTTACCCACTCTATTACCATCCCTTCCTCTTTGCCGTCGCTGTTATATACCCTCTTAAATTTCACTTGCGCTTTGCAGTGAGTCTTCTTTGACGTATTGTTCCTAATCCTTAGATCTTCATTACCCTTATGAAATTCTCCTTTGCCTTCACGACTGCACCTCATAACTCTAGAGTATGTTTTCCTGTTGCCCATGTTTATAGAAAAACCAGCCAACTGAGCATATGTTCTATAAAATTCATGGGCCTCTCTCTCTGTCTTGAATGACATCCCTGGCTTAGGCACCATTGCATTGTCCATTGTTTCCTTCTGTTCGAATATACCAGTTACTGTTAACATTCCATAATCACATATGATCTAATTATTAATATGAAATTGAAACATTAACCAACACGATGAATCCTTTGTATCCATGCGTTGTGTGACTTACATCATGTGTGTGTTGCTCCTCTTCGATGGGGCTAACTTGTGCTTCGGCTGCACTCACAGTCGCCATAGGCGAAAACATTCCTGATGATGATGCACTCGCACCTGCTGCTCGGCTTATCGTGTGAACGGCACCCTTTGTTGTTGGCGTGATTTCTCCCATGCCTTCAATTCCTTCTCCGCAAGCTACCCGTGTCGGCGTCTGGTATACAGGGCTTGGCACGTCCAATGGTACTGGACTTGACGAGACGCCGGTGAATGTTGATTGTCCCCCAACAGATTGTGGATACTCAATCGTTGACACAACGACTGCCACTGGTGATCTCTCAGATAGTATTCTGTTTTGCCCTTCTCTATTATCACTCCGTGCGTCCCCCTGTTGCCTCTGTGGGTTATGTGTGCTACTTTCCATCTCCCTGCTCTGCCCTGCACCTGATTCTCTGAACAGAACCTTCCGGCAGTCCATTAATGCCTTTGTTACTTACCGTCGCGGCTCCTTGATTTTCAGCAACAGAATGCACGGATGCTGCAACGATCAATCGTACTAAACATCTGCCAAGCAGAAACGATAGCTCTTTTAATTTATTTTTCATCAAATTCGGAACCAAATAATTGCAATTAGCTTCTGAGGTATCGAATAATCTGCGCGGCGAGGAGGCTTACAGGTGGTTCGTGATGAATCGAAGCAGCACCGCCGAAATTGGAGAAGGCGACTGCCATCTGGGATCTTGAAGCACTGATGCCGCTCTAGTCGACGAGAGGCGATGGGGACGGACGGAACGGGTGCGGCTCGGCGTGAGGAAGCTCGAGGTTGCGGCCGTCTGGTTCCTCCTCCTCGGTTCGCGACCAATCAAATCAGGGGATGCGCTTACTGAAATCGCGGTTCCTTGGCTGCTCCCGGCCTACCACCACTGCTTCCGGCCTTAATCTCTTCAAAACGCACTTGCACCTGTGGCTCCTCTTTCTGACGCTCCCCCGGTCTACTCTTCTTCCTCGCCGGAGACCGAGCAAGGTTCCTCGTCGCTGGAAGTTTGTCGCAAGGGGCGGTTTTTTCCTCCTGTGAGAAACTCCTATCGTCTGAATCGCGGTTGGTCGCTTGACGTGGGCCTAAAAAACGTGGTGGGTTTCTCGACCGTAATGAACCGGGAGCCGGGAAGGGGAGGAGGAAAACCGGGCGTGGGGAGGATCGCTCGTTGTCGAAAACGTACGGGGGAGGGGGTCGGGTACCGAATAGCTATTTGGTACCCAGGGTACCATTTAGCGCTGCCCTATATATATATATATATATATATATATATATATATATCCAAGCACAGATGACATGTAAAGTTGACCAAAGAACCATACCGTGCATATTTGTACCCCAGGTAAAAAAGAAAATCCTCAAGAACATCAAGCATCATGGTCATTTGAGAGAAGATCAGTACGCGATTTCCTCGTTCTTTCAGTTTTGGAAGCAACTGCACAACGGCAACTTTTAGGAATTATTATTCTCCACTAAGTTAAAAATTTAGCATGCGTTCAGACAGGGTGCAAAAGGGGGGCACCTTACGAAGCAATTGAAGCTTGCCTGATGCAGCAACGAGTGAATGGAGTATATTTTCTGCTTGCTGTTCAGTTTCCAGTCCTGGAAATAGAAACTGAAAAAAGGTTGAGAAATTAGTTTATTAATCGTCATGACACCTGATAGAGCAAACAGTACATCTATAAAGGAGTTCTCTGTAATCCATATATCATGACAGTATTCAGTAATTTATGCTTATACTCCGTCGCACAGGGTATATTAAGGGCAGCACTTTACAACATACATATTCTGTTAATACTACGTCACAAATTATTATCAAAATAAGATACAACCACTGACATAGATGATTGATTTATCAACTAAACTTGAAGGAAAACCTACTGGATGGTTGCAGCATTTTCTCAGTTGCATAAGTACGTTGTTCAGAGCAAGCGTCTTGCCTGCACAAGAACAAACTATCAGCTTAGATGTAAAACATGAGTAAGCAAAAACATTGTAATGAACAGTTAATAGTAAAGACAGTCAAGAGTGTGTGAGATCCAATATCCAATAGAAAACTAAATAAGATGCAATTTCAAACAAAAGGGAAAGGATAATGAGACACTGGCAAAAAATGGTCAAGTTTCCAACAAAGTTGTTTGATTTTTTGTTTAATGAAATGCGTGTTGTAGCTCTCTTTACACACTGGTTGTGCATTCGGAATATTTAGATATAGGCAAATGGCTGTCTGAGTTGAAGCTTTGGTGGCATCAAATGAGCAAGATAAACAGAGTGTTTGAGAGAGCTAGAACCAATCTTAAATTGTAAGGTGTTGGATGTAGAAGAATCAAGTGTGCACGCCTATTTACTTGTAGGGACAACCTCATCAAGAGCATTTTCCCACTACTACTTGTAGTTTTACTCATAATGGCATTTTAAGTATTTTTTATCAAAGCCAAAAAAAAAATTATACTCCAATGAGGAGAATCATATCCATCAATAAACCACTATTAAAAGGTGAATGTTGAAGTGATTAAAATAAACCAAGGGGAGAAGGCAAGATCAGTTCTTCTACTAACCATTTCTAATAGCACCATTTAACTTTGAATAATTCTTCTCCAAAATATTAATGTAAAGTTCTCTTTGGGAATCAGCCAGGGCACATGGAACTTCCACCCATTTCTTTGTTGGCATGGAATCTTTTAGAACATCAGACTTCATCCTCCTCAATATCCTAGCAAAACAAACAGCATCAACTAGAATTCACATTCAACTGGAATGAACAGTATTTCCTATTATATAGGACAGATACCTAGGCTTTAAAATATCATGAATCCGGGCAATTTTCTCCTCCATAGTCAACTCCTCTCCAGATTCAATGGGTGTGAACAGGCCATCAGCCTTGGGATCAGAGAACTCATCTGGATCAATGTAATGAAGTAATGAAAATAGTTCCAGCATGTTGTTCTGCAACGGTGTTCCCTGTACCATTTAAATACATAAATGAGGAACAGCAATCAATTGTGTTACAGCACAATGGAGAAATGTTACACAGGAGGGTTAGCTGCTATGGAATACGCTGAAACACTAACCATAAAATTAGTGCAATGGTATGAATATTTAATAGGCAGTTTCTTAACTATTATCAAGCTGCCCTGGGCAGTAACACGATTAATGAGCAGTAACCAGCTGAGTTGTAGGCATAGCAACGGTATTGAAAATTTAATTGTGAAACAACAATATTGGCAATAAGCCATAAAATTCAGTTTCCATAATTGAAGAAAGGGCATAGGATAAACAAACTTACTGTAAGTAGCAAGCGAAATTCGGAACTATAGCACTTTAGGCAAGTTGCAAGGTTGCAATCAAGCTTTTTCATTCTATGAGCTTCATCAACTGAAATGAAATTGTGGAATCATACAAGCATTATAAATTGATAGGAGACACTTGAGCAATAGAAAACCCAAACACATAGAAAAACTTACTGACGATTGCAGACCACTTAAACTTCTGTAAAACTGTTTTATCAATTTGGACAAATTCATAGCTTGTCACAAGAGCATCAAATAAAGCACTCCCTTCAGATGAGTGCATCTCATGAGCTTGAATGCACTTCCTGGAGTCCTTGTCTCCTTGATAAACAATAACATTAAGATTGTCTCCCCAGCGCCGAAATTCCTATTCATAAAGCAGTCATATAACGTTCATTTTCCAATGGAGCATCCAAACTGGTTGTATTTTGCCCACTGGTAGTAACCAAAATGCATCCCTTCACCTTTCCAGATTGCAATAGAATGCTCTTAGTATAATATGACACGACTACATAAGGAACTACATACCTTTTCCCATTGCAATAGAATGCTCTTAGGAGCAAGGACCAGTGCAGGATGTGCTGTAAACCTTTCCTTAATAATGTGATTAAGAAAGCAAACAACTTGCGCAGTTTTGCCAAGACCCATTTCATCTGTCATTACAAAGACATTTGTCATGATTCGATGAATTAGTAAAATATGAAAGAAATATAGCACATTAGTTGTGTCAGGTATTCCATAGTAACTGATTATCAAGACAAGTTAAAGTGGGAACATAATAGATGTGATCTACCTTGGTGAAATTATGCAATCTAACTTCAGATACAAAACATGACATCCAGAAGAAGATGTAGTGTTGGGCTGGGTCTTAGCAGCCACAGCACTGCGAATGTCCAAGTGCCCAAGCAGCAGCTGCCAGCAAGTTAGATGGTCTAATAGTTTGCTAGCTGAGTAAGGGATAGGCTTGATTTGTAAGTTAGATGAGATTCAGTTCATTGAATCAAGCAAAACCTAAGGAGAAGTATATCACATGGTCTCTGGCAGACATCTCTCTCTTAACCCCAACCATATGTATATCACAAGGTCTCTGTCAGGAACTGCCCGTTCACTCAGTCTCTCGTTCTTCTTGCTGGGAACACTCAGTTCCTGACAGTCTCACTCTATGAAGTGTGGCAGACTTGCAGCACCCTTTAGCGTTTCAACTTGATAACAAATATTATTGGAGTTAAAAGAAAAGAAAAGAGTGGTGTAAATAGCATGTCTATCTTTTCTTCATTTTTTGTTTTTCTTGAACTTTAAATTTTACCATTTTCATCGTGCAGCAGACACCAGCCCACTACAACCTTGTGCTTCATTAAGTACATTAGTCACTACAAAATGGAGAGCATATAAGTACAATACATGGATGCATTGCAAGCTTACAGCTCGTGAACTGAGAACATTAAGTGTGAGGCATGAGGTGCATTACAGCCAGAGTTCATGAAGTATGATAGTTAACAATAAGATAGAAAACATGCAGGTATGAAGTACGACATGCATTGTTGCCTTAGAGCTCATGATCTTACCAGCAAGAATAACATTCCTCCTAGTTTTGAAGTTATCAAATATCCATTGCACACCTTGAAGCTGGTAGCTGTACAAAGCACCATTGTTAACCTCTTTTGTAATCATCCCTTCTAGAGATGTTGGGCTGACACAATCGGTTCTTTTTAAAGCATTTTGCTGCCTTTCAACAAGCTTGGAAATGGCAGCTTCCACACCTTCCGTAGAACAGGACTCCCATGTAGCTTCAGAATAATCAAGATCTTTCCACTTCACAAGGAACTCGTTTTCAACAAAGCCTTTGTTATCCTGAATAGCAGTTAAGATGTCACATGTACCAGCAGGACCAGACTTTGTCCGACAAGCGATTACACGATCTACTTCAAACCACTCAGGTTTACGCTGATCCTCTAAATAAACCTCTTTAAGCAAGCTGCAGCAGATAATTTGTGTTCATTAGGAAGAGAAATAAAAAAGGAAACATTGCATGTTTGTGACACATAGCGCATGTAGCTAGAGGAAATTGCGAATTCAGCAACCATCATAACCATTAATTACTTACAATTCAGAATATCATAACCAAAAATCATTAAAAAAATCATCTGCTACTTAAAAGTTTAATTTTTAACAAGCCATACAGTAAGTCAATAGTATTGATCAGTATACGCCATCTGAATGATTACTTACTCGTAATAAACCTCAGTTAATGATTGACTGTTTGCAAATGGTGTATATGATTTTTTGTGAGTCAATGAATAAACTTTTGCAACATAAATAGACATACATTGTTGCACCTAAATCACAAGGACTTACAAAATTGTGGATCCTTAAGAAATCCCATGATGAACAAGACTTACATGTTTTTCTTCAGATAGCTCTGTACTCGGATAGGATCAAAAACTTTAAGCCATTCAAGTGGAACCTGGAGCAAGTAAAGGTAAATTTGTCTTATGATATGATAATAATATTCACGATGATTTTCCTAATTATCCTCTAAAGTATTATAGAATGACATTATGTTTTGTGAAATATTTTATACCTATAGATACACAAACTTTAAACAATTCCTGCTCTTGTGTGGGCGAAAGTTCAAGGAGCATCTGGGTTTGCCCATACTTGCAATGTTTTTTGGGCGTACAAATGAAACAAGATTTATTTTATAACATTATCAATATGCACTAGTATGACAAGTAATGTGCAGTTGCTAACATCTATGCACATTTCCTAGACCATGGAATAATCACATCCTAGCCTTGGTACCATGAGATGCACAATGGCTTCAATTTTTAACAACCATATGGATAAAGCTAAAATCCTGTCATCTAACTACATCCTATTTTAGTGAAAAAGACATGGAAATTAATTCACCAACTGGAAGTCCTACGAAGCTTAGATATAGAAAAAAGATAGCATTTTGCATATAGAAAGGATAGAGCATACCCAACAGTCATTATGATGAGAAAGGGAATGCCATTTTACAAGGAACTGATATTGGAAACCAGAATCCTGAATAACCAGCATTCTGTGACCCATGTATCTTTGTATCTTATTTATCAAATTCTCTTCTGTTGCCCTGGACGAGGCTTCTTTGATTTTACACAAAGAACATTCAGATGTTCTTATACCATCTTGCAGTGGAGGATCTTGGCAGAATGTATGGAAGCTGCCAGAACAATTAGAATTCTGGCACCAAATGATGTGAGAACTGGCAGTTCCACTCTGGAGGAGAGCAAAAAAATCAAAACAAGATATTACAAGCATATGGAAAATGAGACGGTGTGAACAATAATAACATACCTTACAAATCAAGCAAATTGGTCCATGAGAAGATCTTTTGATAGATTTGACAAAATTGCACAATAATTCATTATCTGAAATATCTGAAATAAGCAAGCTATTAGTCAACATAAAAACATGTTTAGAGATCAATAAGCCACAAGCATACAGGATTTCAGACAGATAATTAAACAGAACACAATGGAATGGGGTATTCATGATTGTCAGTCTGCACATGAGCACAACAGGATGTTCAAAAAAGCACACTTCAAGAAAATTAAGAGTACCATCCTATCTGTTTACCTAAGGATTGCTGTAGATCATACATCACATACCACAGAAGCATAAGCACATAAAGATATTAAATGGTCATGTTTTAATCTTTCTGCACTTCATAAACAATTTATTGAACTCACAAGGGTGGGTAACAAGCCCATGACTGCTAACAAATCGGATGGTCAGTACCTGAAGACGAAGTTGTTGATACTGTTGGCGATGAAGCTTTGATGCTGCTCTCCTAGAAAAATCAGAGGAAATGTTTATCACTCTTTTGGACAAAAAAAGCTATTGATCGGTTTTATCAGGAAGGTTCAATAAAGTAGTTATTTAATCTGTTAACATACATTAGAAATGTGATCCACTTTCCGTTTCTCTTGTAGTCTTTTTGACATTCTACATGGAATTGCCTTCTGGTGATCTACAAGAGGATTTCAGAAATCAATGAAAAATGCAGCTGCATCTTGCCTTTCATTCGTATTTCGCTCAAGTATGACTGGAACACTAAAAAATAACATAAAGTAACTAAAAGGCTGAGTCAAAAGTTTCCAAGTTATCGCAGTTGCACAAACTGATAAAGGAATCTAGTAAAGAAGATTGACAAACGTATGCAAGTTATCAAAAATAGTGTCAAGAGATGACAAACTGCATGGTGCATCAAAAAAGAATGAAGCAAGCACTCCAATTAAATTGTTGCCCTTGTCTCAAAAGTGGAAGAATTTTAAACCCAAGACCACATCCACCTACAAGTCGCAGTATCACTGTCATCTTCATCATCATTTGAGCTATACTGAGTTCCCAATTTATAGCGCTTTGATCTGCGACGTGGTGCCAAACAGCTGGGATCTGCATAGGGAGACTTAGAATCGTGAGCAAATTATATGCGTACTAGTTGTCTCTCCGTAACCATAAACTTTCAACCTACCCTCATCTGAGTTGTTCTGCCATGTGGCGTACTTAGATGTACATTTCCTTCGGAGGCGCTTTGACCTTTTTGGACCTAACCTTCTCTCCTCTAAAAACACAAATAATATAAATCCTTACAGAACCATCCAATGTAAAGATTTTACAGATAAAGAGGAGCTGACTTGTCCAGCCTTACCATCCTCAGAGCTACAACTGGTGTCCTCAAAAATGTCACTGTCAGTGTCCCCACCATCAAAGTCTTGAATTCCAATTGTTTTAGACTGTAGGCGTTTGGATCTTCTCTGCTGATCCAGTTTTTGGTCACCTGACATTAAAGAGGATGAAATTGATACTAGGAGCCAAGATGCGAACAGATCATACTACAATGAACCATCCTAAAGCGTATGCATCAGAAACTCGCATTTATAACTAACCATCCCTAGCAGAACTCTGTCTGATATCCTTCACGACCTTAGCCTTACTCCCTGCCACACCATTTGAAATATCCTTCAATATATGGTGGACCTTCAAACTCTCATAGGGAAGTAAGTTGCCTGAATCTACAAAAAAGGAACCTTTTAATAAACACCAAATCAAATAGCTTGGAGCATTCGGCCACAAAATAGAGTGATCCATATTTTTATCAGACAACTACCTCCGGCGACACTATCCTTAAACTCAACAACGACATCAACAACATCCTCCTTGGTATCTGCAGCATTGCTATCCATCGTATGCTTCCTCAGACGCTTCAAATTCCTTTTAGTAGTTGGCTCCCCACCATCAGCGCAACCTGAAGCCACAGTCAGCCATAAATCTATAAGGCACAGCAACATCATGCACTAACACAAAATAATAATAAACACCAAATCTACAAAAATAGAAAATTTTAATAAACAACAAATCAAACAGCTTGGAGAACTGCATGGCACCAATAAAATATGCAATGTCACAAAATATAGTGATCCATATTTTTATCAGCTGACAACCTTCGGTGGCGCTATCCTTGAACTCCACAACGACATCAACAACATGCCCCATGGTGTCTGCAGCATTGCTCTCCACTGTTTGCTTTCTTAGACGCCTAAGTTTCCTTGTAGGAGCTGGCTCCCCGCCATCTGTGCAATCTGAAGCCAAGAGTCAGACAGAAATCTAGAAGCCACAGCAAAATCAAGCACTTCAGATTTCAATCTCACCTTCCTCACTTGCTTCGCGAGAGCTTGCTTCCAAGTCAGCTTCCGCGGTATGCTCCATGCTTGCGATTTTTTCAGTCCGCCGCTTCGTCTGCAGAGACTCGTCACGATCTGTGAAAAAGAAATATGTGTATGAATGAGCACATAAGTTTGCTTGTCCTTAGCGAAAATGTAGAAACGTATGTCATAAAGGCATTTAATATCTGGGACGAAACACCCCTCCAACGAGTACCCCAACAAAAACCCAGCCCCCACCACCCCTCCAACGAGTACCCCAACAAAAACCCAGCCCCCACCCGAGATTTTGTTTCCGATCTTGCGCAAAACCTATCACGGTTCCTGCACAAACGGCACGGTTTCCTCTCGATCGAACCGCAGAAAACCCCAAGTCCTAAAAAGAATCCACCTAACAACGTCCTACCTCAGCGTCTCATCAATCCAACATCCCAACCAAAAAAACCCAAAAAACGCCAAAACTCCAAGAATCCACGGCAAACAAAAACGAAATGGCACCTCGCGCGGTTTACTCACCATCATCTACCCTGATCACCTCAGCTTCCACGGCGCGCTTGCGGCGCGTCCCCCCGGCGGCGGCGGCGGCCGCGCCTCGTCCTCCTCGCCCCCGGCCGCGCCTACCGCCTCTCGCCGACGACCCCACGGTGGGCATCGGGAACCGTGCGGCGGTGGCGCAGGGTTCTCCTGGATTCGAGACGAGACGAGGCGACGCGGACGAGGAGTGAGGTCCGGCGTGCTGTGGTGGTGGGTGTCGATTTGGGGGAGAATAGACGTGGGGGGGAGTGGGGAGGTTGGGTTTATAGCCGACGGCTTGGGGGGCGGAGAGTGTGGCGGGAGGTCCACGAGACCGGCGCGGGCAGATGGTCACGGTGTTTAATGCTATAGGTAACCGACGTGTGGGGACCAGGGAGTGGACTAGGTGTGGCTCCTCGTGAGCCTCGTGCACGGAAGGGGTACGTGGGCGGGAAGGCGAGGAGGTTTGGGTGGTTTTGCGCGCGGGGATGAGTGCCCGGAGAGTTCGTTCGGTGAGACTCTCTGCTGACTGTCGGACGACTGATGTGCGCTCCGTATAATTTTTTTTGGCTGCACCGTGCGAGGCTGCCAGCATATCCGCCCGGGCGAAATTATTGTACTGCGCTAAAATACAAATTTCCAATGACGCGCGAGCGCTGAATTTTATCCGAAATTTTCCCTCTGTGTCTTGCATTTTGTTTCACCTGAAAATGTTCAACATGCATTTGAGGAATTTTTTGCGCTCGCCAGTTTAGATTGGGAAAAAATAATATAAATTTAGAAAAAACACTGTAGCTAAGTCATAGGAAGCGTGTTCTGTGAGAAGAAAGAATAGTAGGAATAGAAAAAAAATTAGAAGAACTGTGTTTTTTTTGGTAAACTAAACTGAACTCTTAAAACTTTATAAACATCAATATCTCAATGCATAGTTTCACCTAGGCAACTTATCCTATGGAACCCAGCATCTCCATGGAAACTATAAAAACTTTAATCTGGGTCATACTATGTTGATCCAAGGGCGTGCACAAATGAGGTGGGAGGGATGATTCCACTTTTCTTGAACGCGCATTTAGATCAACATCGTGTGACCCAGATTAAACTTTTCATAGTTTCCACGGGAGGTTGGTTTCCATCTGGCTCCTACCTCCCCTGGGCGTATCATTGGATCAATATCGTGTGATCTAGATTGAAGTTTTCGTATCTTTCATGAAGATGTATACATTGCATTCATTTATTGTTGTTTTCTAGGTTACACGCAAGACACAAGATGTCTAGATAACTGTATATATATGTGGTTTCATCCCCATAAAACTAACTTCACCTCTCTCTTTATTAATATCCTGTCACATCATAAAAATGCGTACATGGCACTATATCTATTGTTTATTGCTCATAAAACTCCCACTAAGACTGGCTTTAATATTCCAACACATGCACACCGAACACATATGGCACGATAGTGACTAGAGTACTCTCTCCTTCCGAATTGTATGTTGTTTTCATTTTAGATGCATAGATGTACTTAGATATCCATTGTATCTGGATCATATCAAAAATATAAATATACCAAAAATGACTTACATTAGAGTGAAACTTACATTTTGGATTAGAGGGAGTTCTTGTAATAATACCGAGGGGGGAGTTCCCCACCTACTATATTGATCCAAAGAGGGAGTTCATAACTGGCTATTTATTTGGACACCTTCCGTCCCAAAATGGATTATAGCGGGCTAAATGCGTAATATCATTGAATCTCTGATGTCATCCCGTGATACATTTAATAGCTAAGGTTGTTTACCTCATGTTTCTAATAAAATCTTAAGTTGCTCAGAGGGGCAACATTAATTACTTTGCCAATAAAGAGGATGCCACAATGTCAAAGCTTAAAATGTTTTACAAAAAATAATGCCAAGAGTTCTATTCTGCCTAAATTTGGAACATATTATCTGTCTATCACATACAAGTGGTGCTTACTGATTGTGTAGAGTTAACCATCTCAAACATACACTACAACAAATTTATATTCACCTTAGACGGTTAAATGTAACCAAAAGTAATTCCATTATGCTATGTACTTTTTCTAAGTGTTAGAAACATACCATTAAAAATAAATATGATCTTATGTTGCTAACATCACTTTATTTATAACTAAACAATAAAGAACTGATTTCATTTAATAAAAATAATTATTGATTGATGCATGAAGTCTTATCCTCCCCTAGCAAGTCGACAATGGAACAAGTATGATCAGGTACTAGGAGTTACAGTAACTGGCAAGGTTGGTTTGCAGGAGGAATTGTATTTAACTGTTTGGTTTGTAGAATTAATCCACGCATTAAATGTTCAGAGTTAGAGCCTTACAGGAGGAATTATATTTATTCATAAGTCTAATATCATTTTTTTTCCTGTTACATTCTTCAAAAACTGTATATTTGTCGACAGCAAAAACAATTTGAGGTTACTGACTACAATGTGCCACTGAGATGACTGCTTCTTTGATTAAACCACATCAGGGACAACTATTTCAAAAATGTGACACATCAATAGACTATTTGAGAAGTTAGACCTATATTTTTCATATTTCTAATTTCTTGATCGAGTGGCTTATATGATATTGCACAGAATATTCCGGAATGCCTACATGAAAGATATCTGAGTCCACAATGTCCCCTGTTATTTAAAACTCCTGCCTGTAATCTTATATTCAGTATTTCATGATGACGACGCATCTGTGTCTTCTCTACAGGTACTAAACGCCAGGGGGTTGTGCCTGCAGTGCGTCACCTGCCTTCGCATAGAGGAGAAGGGTCCAGCTTACAGGCGTTTAATTTTTATCTGAATAAGAGTAAACTTTTTGCTCTCAGGTAAGCCAGATTTATATATAATGGGGTACTTTTAAGCTATTTAAAATTACAGCTGGTTTCTGGATTATGGTCAATTTTAACTTGCACTTCTAGCAACCTTAGAGTTCTGAACCGTGTATGCTATCCTCTCAGTGGACGAAGAGAGTAACAGCTACCTGTTTCAGATACATAAAATTCTCCTTGGCTCTTGAGACACACAGTTACATACTCCTATCTACTATGTCAATATGTCATGATCTGTTCAGACTCGCTTTTCATCGCTGCCGATTTATTTTCGAATAACTAAGGTTCGTTATTGCTATCCGTAGCTCCATGTTATATGTTCTGTAATGTTGCTGGTGTGTTCATTAAATACGCTAGACGATATTTCAAAAATTTGCAGTGGGAAGGCTACCCTTTGTTTGATTCATGCGCACCAATTGCTTATACATTGCGCTTTGCATTGAACTCTGACCATAAAAATTTCTACTCACAGTCAACTAAAGAGCCAGCTAAGGAGGTCCAGAAAGAACACACTTTTACCTGCCCAGTATGTTGGAACCCTCCACAACACCTTGTGGCCATATCTTCTGTGATACCTGCATCAAGCAACCATAAAAGGTTCAGAAGAAATGTCCTACATGCAGGAAGGGCCTGAGAACAAATAGTGCCCATCGTATTTACCTTCCCAGCACCGCTAGTTAAAGGTGAACCCTTTTGCCTATCTGATAGTATGTATTAAACTTGAGGGAAATCAGCTGAACTTCATCGCCACCCAATACAGGTCAATTGGCTGTGCTATCAGGGTGAATGGTAGATGGATAGTCTGCCTCATGTAGCTGTATTGCCAAGAGCTCATCAAGCTCACTGCGATAACTTCCTGACGAGGGATGTCTTGTTGCAGCTTACTATTACAGAATGTTACTCTGTTGTATATATTAGGTTATTGGCTTAGTTGATCAGTGTAACTGGGATTTTCTTCAGTCTGAAACGATAACAGTGGTTAAGATATAGCATTTCTGGATTTTTTTTCGTGTTGCGTTTTTGTTCAAAGTGCTTATTTTTCCTTTAGACAGTAACAACACATTGGGGGGTGCCGGGTGCCCATGCCTTGCGGTTTCACTTTCACCTCGTATCAAAGGCGGTATTTGAATGGGCTTTCTGCGCGCTCCCTCTGCTGGAGATAGAATTCAACAGCAAAGGCCTCAGCGAATTGTTCTACCAAAGGGGAAAATTGGGGTGTGGGGTGTGTGTGTGGGGTTGGGGGTGTGTGGATTTGAACTGTAAAATGGTTAAAAGATGCTGGTATTACCGAGTCTGAGGTACCATACAATCCCATCGCAACTTCAAGTCATGGAAGCATTGTAGTCAGGAAAGCAAGAGACGACTACAACAACATCCAGAGCATCCCCTGTCATGGACTCACGGGATGTCAAATTAGGGAGTCTAATTAGGCGGTTCATTAATGCTACAAATCCAGAATTTCTACTGAGTTACGAGTCTAATTGAATAGTGAAACCGAAGCTTTAAGGCTTCGCCAGTAACTTGTTCAGAACAGGGCTAATCTTATCCTCTGGGCGGCCCCTTTGAGGATCGATCTTGTAGGTGTCATAGAAATCCAGAATTTCCATTGAGATATTCTTAACCTGAGTGACACCAATAAAAAAGGAAAATGGGGTGAAGATAGTGTGATATAAGCAGAGAAATGACAATTGGAAAAGCTTACTATGTTCATATCCACACGGAGTTCTTCAAACCATGAAGTGGTGTCTTTTATCTTTAAGAACACTTGCAATGTATATGCACGCAAGTGCAATCATATAGGGTGGGTATCTGAGAATAAGATCCATCTTGTAAGTATCATTAACGAGGCCCCTGCACGTGACAGTAGGTTTATAGACTGAGCATGTGAATATATGATACATACCATAACAAGATCATACTGAAACGAATGCAACCCTAGATAAATCAATTTCTATCACTGCATTATACCACACTAGGTTTAGAAAGGAAAAGAAAGAAAACCAAATGAGACGTATATTTATTTCCATAGAGAAGTATAAATACTCTTAAACCAATATATATGCTAAAAAATCATGCAAGGAATCATTTTGGCTTGTCTAGGTCTTAACCTAATATAAATGTTCAAGAGACTGGACTTCAGCTTCAAAGCATATAAATGTTCCAAATATCACAGAAAGAACAGGACCCTGACTGAAATCATAGAGAACAGAAAGGTCCAGCAGACTAAAACATTTAGAGCCAATTGCATATTTTGCCGTTGTTTGAACAGTTATGGTGAATCTGCCGCTGAGAGGTAAAATTGCATATTTGCAAATGGAAAATATGGTCAAGGTCAACGATCAATCCTGCCAATGGCCTGCCGGATTCCACTAAAGCTGTTCTTCAGACACAGATGCCCGTCTCACTCCCTTCACCATCGTTGCCTCGAAGCCAATTGGATGTTGAGATGGTGGGTCAGGTGAAGGTGCTGAATTGGATCTTAGACAAGTGGAGAACTCAACTGGGGAGGAGAGCAGGTGGTAGCATCCATGGAGGAAAGGGTCGAATGAAGGAGCTGTCCAGCCAGGGAAGAAGATAAAGGTTGGTCAAGGGCATCTTAGTCTTTTTGTTCACTTATATTTTACCTTATTATTTCAAAAAAAAATATTTTTGCTCTGAAACAAAACGGTATTGGTCAAGGCCAGTTTCGGTGGCAAATTTGCAACACGACATTGCACAATGGCAAATTCAAGTAAGGGGGTTAGAGTAGGGGCAAAATATGCAATTTTCTCAAACATTTATTCCCCCTGAATCATGTTGTTCATAAAAAGAAGCGCTTACCAGGCACATTGTGTCAAATCTGTTATGCCAGCATCCTGCAATAACCTGCAGGAAAGGCAATCCATCTACTTCAAGTTCTGCCGGAACAAAAATCTGAAAACTAGATAGATATGGAGAAGGCATCTTGCATGAAAACACCAGCAATGACATTGCAAATAGGATCTTACTGTAACAGAGGACGATATGGATGGAAAACAACCAAATAATAATCAAGTGCTTCCAAGAGCTTCATTTCCATTTCAAGAATATCCTTAATTTCAAACCGATACTTGTCATCGGAACCTGCACCTTGAAGACAGATAAACAGTTGTTCCGTGCAGTTTTTCCAAGTACATATGTCCACAAATATGGTAATAGGACATACCGCACATCTTTTTTATGTAAAAGACAAGAAGCCGTGCTTGCACTGTGCTCTCCTCCACCTTTGACGCCAAATACAAACAAGTAGGTGCAACCAAACGAGGATCATACTCTAACATGCTCTTTCTGGTAACTGAATCTATGTTAGACCAAAGCTCTCGCTATAAAAATGAATGCAACCAAAAAAAGCAAGGTCCCAGTAGAACAAAACATGGTTTTCATACTTTTAAGTTTTGAATTTTAAGAGGCAGCAACGCCATACTAGAATATTATTCAGAAGAAAATGTATAAAACAAATGATAAACATGAAATCCTTGTGTCCAGCTAGATGTATCAAAATCTTGTGATTATAAGATTCCACTATTCTGCTAATTCTAGTAAGTTGGCCATCTCACAATTTCAAGAATTCGCTATCTTGTTTCCAGGATGTACATCACATTACATTCTCGAGAATAACACCCTGGTTCCTTCCATTAAGTAGATAACGATCAGGTATCACTCAAAACTCAAAAGCTCTACATCTGCAATGCATAGAGGCAGAAACACATATGTTGTCTACCCTTATTAAATAAATATGCATACCTTGTATACACACGCCTGAAGTAAGTGACTGCCGTAGCTACAACTCTGAAATAATAACAATTTAAGATTACAAAAACCATACAACATATCATAAACCAGGTGATACAGTGAATAAAAAAAGGTGGAAATGCACTGAATAGCATTATAGCATTTTTACAGTCCATTGTGATTTGCACAAGAACACTGATACAGTGAATAAAAAATGGTGGAATTGTATCATATTCACAAGTTTCATTTTTCTCTTAAAGATCTCCCCCTATCGGCTTATAACGATGGCTCCACTCTCTAGCCCTAATTAAATGCTTTGACGTAACAGAAGTAACCGTATTGTGATATTTAATAGAACAAATAATTTTTATGGTATATTGATATGTTTTTTAGCATCTAAACTACATAATATGGAAGGGAAGTCTGGAAAGTAACATAACAGCTACTATGTAAGAAATAAATAAATACAAATAGGTTCCTTTTCCCAAGTAAGATATAATCTATAGTTACAAAATATGTGAACAGGCTGGGTTATGCAAATAATGACTAACCTTTGCCTAACTTTCACCTGCTGCGCCAGCCGCCAGATATCTGAAATTATGAAGTGCTTTACTTTGTAAGACACCTATAAATGCACAAGTGACCTTAAAAGAAAATGCACATTACTCAACTTGTGGTGAAATTGTGAGATACTAGTCTATGACTGCTACAAATGGCAAGAAATAAACTTAGCGCTTATGAGATACTGGAGTTCAATTTAGCACTTACACCAATAATATGATGATCTTGCCAATTTTGCAGCTACACTAATAAAGTTAACTGCTACACCGACTACTTGTCATAGAAAGGACATGAAGCTGTATGCTAGAGAATAAGAAAAGTGAATCAAAGAGAAAAACCAATATTTTTCTCTCCTTGAGTAGGTAAGCAATCAACCATGCGTTAATATGACGGGGATAACAGGTACAGCTCCATGTATACCAAATCAATTTGTAATGGTTGCAGAAACAGAAGAGCATTTGACCGTTTGAGTATCACAGAATTTTCTATGACACAGCTAAGCCATAAAAACTTCCCACTCCTTAACAGTTAACAGCTCACCCTGGTGGGGCTTTTGTAGTTCTTAAGAGACTCTTGATCGTTTTATGCGAACTACAGTAAATTCCCCAATCGCAACAAGGGCAGCCAAGTCAGGGCGCATCGTGCTAAGCAGCCAAAACCTAATCCGCACCAGGGAAATGCTACTGCACGGAGGGTTAGGAAAGGGTCCGGAACTCACGGAAGGACATGTGGATCTTGACGAGGCGAAACTCCTCCGGCGTGATGCCCCGCTCCCGGTCCGCAGCCGGCACTTTGTCCACTGTAACATCCCTGAATTTTGGATGTTTGAAAAATATGAATTTTCGAAAACTTTTGATTGAATGTGTGAAACTCAATTTGAAACTAATAAGTGTGCTCTCTTTTCTTCCCTATAATTCCTAGAAGCAATTAAATACTATTTTACATTGCTAAGGACAATTATATGCTAGTGTGAGATTATTCGAGTTTCGTTTGGATTTCCATTTGGATGTTGGTGTGTGATTTAAATTTGAGCTCGCACTCAAATTTAAATCAAATGCTTGCTGACTAAACTAACCAACCACTGACAAGACTGCCGATGACCCTGTTATCTTATCTAACCCCTAACAAGCCTGCTGATCAACCCGGTCTGCTAACTAACAGGTTTAGGCCCTAAGCCCCTAACCACCTCTAGCCTAGGCAGCAGCACGTGAAACCAACCTGCTAACCCAGACCTTGCTAATCAAACCTACCTGCCAACCATCTCTAGCTAGCTCGTTCTGCTAATCCTTTCCCTCTCTCACGTGAAGCCAAGCCACCGCTCATGGATGCTGCACATCAGTCTAGCCCGGCCGCTATATAATCCCCTCGGCCTCCTCCTCGATCCCTAAGCAATCGATTTGGGATTTTTCCCCAATCTGCCACCTCCAGCCATAAGACAGAGGAGAGGGAGCAAAGAGAAGAAGGGGGCAAGGAAGGCGTCGTGGAGAAGAGGAAGGACGGGAGAACCGTGCCACCACGGCGCCGAAGAGGAGACGGAGCGGCGCTGCCATCCGGAACCGGAGGAGGACCGCGCCAGGAACGACGACGCCGACCGCGAGCTGAACGACGCCGAGCGCGGACGCCTACACTCTGCAACGGCGTCACTGCAGAGCCGAGGAGGAAGGGGACAACCTGGAACACCGCTGCGTCAACAACGACTACGACGACGAGCACGTCGACGGCCACGCCGGGGACACAGACGAACGCCACGACTGTTGCCCACAAGGTGTTCGACGTTATGCCAAGCTGAACCGCGAGTCGCTGACCGCGACGACGACAAGCACGAGCCGAACCTGCCACCCTCCATCGCCTCACCTAGACCACCGGTAAGCCTCTCGGTGAGCACTCAGCCTCCCTCTTCCTCACCTTGCCTTGCTGCCGGCCATGAACGCCGATGAACCATCCGTAGAGCCGTCGCCACCTACCCTTCTGTCCGGCCTTCGAGCCGCGTCTTCTGCAGGGACCGTTGAGCTGCTGCTTTGCGTCGTCAATATGAACCCGCGCCTTGTGCCATGCCTCTGTTCCAAACCCACCAAGCAGCTACCCTCTACCTAGCCCACCACATGTTCGACAGAATGCCTGAACCACCCTTCCATGCCCTGTTCACCGTGCTTGCCTTGCACATGCACACGTAAACAAGCTTAGCTTGCCTTTCCAGCACAGCTTGCACGCACGCTCAGGAGTGACCTTGCCTTGTCTCTTGCTCACGCACACACGCCTAGTGTTGCCTCGCCTAGCAGCCCTAAGCCCCTTCTGTTTATCTTCTGCCGATGCCCTTGCTGCTGCCCTCGCTGCAGCTGCGCGTCACCGAAATGTGCAACAATTTAAATTTGCCTAAGGTCAAATTCTCCTCTTATCTAAATCCTAGCAAATAATATTTTATTTAAGGATAATATATTTAGAGTGGCATTTGGATTTTTATTTGGATTTCATTTGGATTTGTTTGGATTTTATTTGAATTATAAATATGCTTTTGAATTTGAATTATAAATTCAAATTCAAACCTATGGGCTAAAACTGCTATTGGGCCAACTCCCGGCCCAATTCTCTCTCTCTTTTCTTTTTTCTTTTTTTCCTTTCTCTTCCCGCACGGGCCGACTCCCTTCTTCTCTTCCGCGCGCTCGGCCCACTCTCCGCTCGTGCCGGCCCAGCAGAAGCCCACTCGTCCGTTCTTCGCCGCGCCGACAGGTGGGACCCCACCTGTCAGCCGCACACTGCACAGGAGCTTCTTCCTCCTCCCGCATCCTCGCGCGCGGTCACGCGATTCGCGATCCCGCGCCGCGCCCGCGCGTGCGCTCGCACCCGGGATCCCGCTGCGCCCGCTAGACCTACCCCTCGCCCAAGCCAAGCCCCTAGGAAGCCTCTAGAAGCCTTAGCGGCCACGCCTCCACGTCGCAGAACACGCGCTCGCGCTCGCCAACGTCACGGCGGGGTCACGCGATTCGTGTGACCCGTAACCGCCTTGCCCCTCGCCCAAGCCACCTCAACCCCCTTGCCTCGCCTACAAGTAGCAGCCCGAGCCCCCAATTGGAACCCAATTGCCCTCTCGGGGTTTATCCCCTTTCACCACCACCGCGGACACGAAGCAGAGGAGGAGAAGTGGAGAGGAAGAGGAGGGGAAGAAGGAGGAAGAGGAAGGAAGGAGGAGCTACACCGCCGCGGAGAGAAGCTCTGCAGCCGCCAAGGGAGCACGGAGGACGAGCCAAGCCGTACCTCGACGACACCGAGCCGTGCGCCACCGTGAAGCCGCCGCGAACACCGACGTCGACGACGACCACCGCCTCAAGCCGGCACCACGTCACCTCGCCACTGCGCCAACGTCGACCTGCCTCGCCTCTCTCTTCCCGAGCCCGTAGGTGAGCCAATCTCGCCGAGCCCCGCCTTGATTTCCTCCTCGACGTCGCTCGCCGGAGTTCCGCCGCAAACCGTAGCACCGCCGCTAGGAATCCTACCTATCTGCCCGGCCTTCGTGCCGCACCTTCTGCAGGGACCTCATGCGCACACGCACACACGCCAGCCGCCGCGGGAACGGGAGACCGGACGCCCGTGGGCGGCGAGGCCATGCCGCGGCCATGGCGAAGCCATGGCACGCGCGCGCGCGCACTCACTCGCACACACGAACACTTGCTCTTGCTCGCGCACAACATGCGCACGAGCATGCACACGCGCGACCCCGGCCACGAGGCGCAGCCTCGCACGGCCGGCGAGTTCGCCGCGGCCTCTGCGCGCGCCGCCGCCGCGACGAGCCGCACTGGCACGTTCGCGAGCGAGCACGCGCACGCACGAGCACATGTGGCCTCACTGCCCTCGCTCGAACACTGCACGGGTCCGCGCTCGCACGCTGGCGAGCGAACGCGCGAGCACTCCGAGCCGTCGCGTCGCGCGCGTCGCGAACGCCGTTGCGGCATTTCGTCGAACACGTCGCGCGCGAGAACTTTTCCCCACTTGATTTCGAATCCGATTTCGCACACGCTGGACCACACAGGCGCAGCCGCCCCGGATCGGCGCGCAGCCGCACCGGATCCGGTGGGCGCGGTCCACGTGAGCCGCACTCACGGCTCACGGTGGACTGCGCCCACGCGCGCAGACGCGCCGAGCCGAGTCGCTGACAGGCGGGGCCCACCGCCCAGTGGGCCCACCTGTCAGGTTGACTTGGTCGTGATGACGTCAGCCGGACCCACGCTGACGTCATCAATTCCGGACCCCTCGGCTGACGTTAGGCTTACGTCATGCTGACGTCAGCAGGGCCGCGTGGCGCACTCTGGCGCTGCCACTTGTCGCGCTCTGGTTTTTCCGAATTTAATCTTTTCGGGAATTCGTTTATCTTTTTCAGAAAATGATTTAAACTTAGAAAATTCATAACTAATTCAAATAAAGTCAGAAAATTATGAAACCAGTTTCTATAATTTTCTAAAAATATGAATAACAGTTTGGGAGGGTATTTGGAGTTATTTGGATCTTCTATATTGCTGTTCTTTGGATTTCTTGCCATTTACTGTAGGATTTATCGTACCTTCCGTGTTCAGGAGACGACGACCGTGAGCAGCTGATTGAGGATCCGGCCGAGGACTTCGACAACTACCCGCTCTCTCCAGGTTCACGCCCATCCCATCTTTTGAATGCCCATTAGGCATATGCTGTTAGTATGCTAGTGCTTGCACGTGACGATTATATGATGATTAGCCATGCATAGCCCTTTATTGCCTTTACCCCTTGATGACCTACCACTTACTATACATGAGATATTGCTATTGCTGTGCATGCTATGTGTGGGATTGGTAGATATTCTCTGTGTGGGGTGTGTGGGAAAACCGGGAAGGAGTATGGTGATTTTGACCTTAGTAGGTCCTTGTCGGTGCGGGTATTCATAACAACCCGACTTAGGCTTTCGGGGAGCCAGGGGCGAGCTTCTGAGTAAGCCCTGTGTTGTGCCTGTGGCGGGCACGGTTGTGACTTGTGATTGTGATTGGGAGCTAGGAGTATGGCGGTTACCTGAGATGGTAACGGTTGCGGACCACTGCGGTGGATACGCTTTTGGGACGATGACACCCGTACCGGCACCTTAAACCTTGTTGACTGACCTCGTGATCACTGTACCGTACGCACCAGCTTGCTTTTGTGGGAGGAGTACCGGCTAGCCTTTCTCGGAGCGGTATCCGGACTGTTGGCGACCACAGTGTGGTATTTGTGTCAGGGGGACTGGATGCGTCCTTACACCCCCGATCGGCGAGCTATTCCCCGTCTGGCCCACGGGGAACGTCTTCACAGCTCTTGGGGCCAAGGTTAGCGTGCCGAGGCGTTCAGACCCGAGGGATGCAGGAGGATGCCGTTTCCGGTTAGGAGTTACTAGTTGTGGGTTGTGTCTCAACCGGTTGATCCCCGGTTTGCAGCCCGAGTTGGGTACAGGCGTACAAGCTCTGCAGAGTCTTATGATCTATACGTATAGCCGTGACCTCGGTCTCGGAAAGCGCAGTGTTTATGTCTCGGTTGTCCATTGTTTTGGGATATGCTTTCTCTTCCCCTATAGGAGAGTGTGTGAGGTCGTTGGTGCGGGCAGGGAGAGGGAGGTTGAGCTCCGTTTCCCTTGTGATCCATCCGTACCTCTTGAGATGCCGGGGATGGGAGCCCGCGCATCGCCCGAGAGATGGAGGTGTTGTGTTGTGACGGGACCTGGTGAGCCAGGACGGCCCGAGTTGTGGTAAAAGTGGGATATGGGATTGGGGTTACATATGCTGCTGCTGCTTAGGAAGCCTATACCCTTTCCATTGTTGTTTTCTTTCCCCTTAGAATAGGCCACTTAAAGCTTGCATACGGATGGTGACGTGGACCTGTCCCATTCCTTGGGGACAGTTGTGAGATTTCAGGATCATGGTAGGCGCTCAAGTTCGATCTCGAGCTTGCTTTGGAGATAGGGTCGTGTGCTACGCTCAAGGACGCCTGTGGTGAAGATTGAAGATGCAGACTAGAAGCTCTAGCTTCCCCTACGTAGGATTTCTTCTTGCTTAGCCCAAAGAGGCTTGTACTACAGTTGTATCCCGAGTTGTATCGGATGTAACTATTAAATGTTGTACTCTGTAATTGTTGTATGTGTCGGTGCTGATTTGGTCGCACCGGCACCCACAAGTAATCGCGGTGCTAAACCACTCGTTTCCCAGATGGCGAGAGTAAGAGACGGGGGTTTATCCTGGTTCCGGCCACGGGGCCGTACGTCCAGCAGTGGTGCGATGCACCGGTTTACGTGTTGCTCGTAGTAGGGGTTTTACAAGCAAGGTGGGAGAAGGAGATGAGCTCCCAAGTCCCTGAGTCTAGCTTTCGCTGGCTAAGAGTCGTGTATGTGTCTGGCTATATGTTGTGAGTGAGTCTGTCCCCCCTTTTTTCCTTTGCATGGGCTTTCCCTCCCCTTTTATAGACCAAGGGGGCAGGGTGAGAGTACATGTGTTCGTTGCTGAGTGTACTGTTCGTCCATGCCGCGCACTGTGCGAGCGGGAATCGCGCCTTCCAACCCCTGCTGACGACATGGCAGTAGCTGACGTAATGTCCTTCCTTCTTGTGATGGTTCACGGCGTCGAGGGTGGCAACTTGCGTACGGCGTCCAGATCGAGCCTCCGTGGCCTCCTTCGAGGGTGGCAGCGCGTCCAAGGTGGGCAAAGTCAAAGGAGCGGTTGGCACAGTGCTGCTGGCAGGGTTAGGTCTAGCCGTGCAGCGTGGCGCTCAGAAGTTCACTGTTGCGAATGGATTTGACCGATGTCTTCTCCGGAGCGTGGGTGATTGCGTGGAGCAGTGATCTCCTGCTTTTTGACCGTAGAGGAGCGTCATCATGGCCTGGATTGACGGGTCGCAGAGTTTCGGGCGTCATTTCCGACGTGGCTGACTCGAGCTTGGTCTACAGGCTCGAGCCTGGCGAACCTCGAACGAGACGGAAATTACCCACTCGAGGGTGGAAATCTCCCTCGTGGCCGCTGGGCCTCGAACGAGACGGAAATCCTCGCTCGAGGGTGGATGTCCACCTCGAGCGGGGTGAGCGACGAGGAGTTGTTGTGATGGCGGGCCTTTGCTGGGCCGTAGAGCCTGGCGAATGTCGTCGTGGGCCTTATTGCCGAGTAGTTTTGGGCCCAAGTTAAGGTACCCCTTTTGTAGGTGCCCGACAGTAGCCCCCGAGCCTTCGCAGGAATGAGGTTCAATCCTGTGAAGGTTGGTGTTCGTCGAGGCTTTCGAGGTCTTCGTATCTTTGCGAGTTCCGAGAATCCGTGGGGGCGCGCTAGCGCACCCGCGGGTGTAGCCCCCGAGGCCTTGGGAGGGTGGTTGATACTCCCCCAAGGTCTTAACCTGATATGAAGAGCATCCGCTGCTTCCTCAGACGTGGGTTCGTTCACCGTGCCCGAGGTAAGGGGAATTTCGAGCTTTCCTCGTGCCTCGTGCTCCCTGTTCGAGGGGGCTGAGGAGGAGGCGACCCGTGCTTCCCTCGATGGGATCGAGCCACGGGTGCCTGGTTGAGCTGGTAACGGGTGGTTCGAGCGGACGTCCATGCCCCGTTCGATAAGGGTAGGCTCGTGGTCGTAGGACACGCCCGTAGAAGCCTTTCGCAAAAGTATGCTAGATAGGACTCGGCCTCATTCGATAGAGGTCGAGGGCTCGATGCTCCCTCTCGAGGGGTCCCTTGATCTAGGCACTTTGCCTGGCCTCGAACATAATCGGTTGGTTTCCTCGAGCGTTCGAGCTTCGAGGGTACGTCGATTATCCCTGACTCAGTTGATCTGGGGCCCTTGTCGAAACCCTTCGAAGGTCCAAGGTTCGAAACCCTGATCAGTAGCACGATGGCTTCTTCACTTCGAGGAGGAAGCCTCGAGCGTTGATTCCCTGGGTTCCGCTCCGCGCGGGGTAACGAGGCTTTCGAGACCTCTGTCCCTCGAAGGGGCATCCTCGAGCCTTCGAGCTTCGAGGCCCTTCCTTCGAGGGTAGGCGCCTTGAATGCGTCCGTCCTTGTTCTGCGCGGGTCATGATGACCGGCGACGAAAATTTCGTGGTTTCGTGGGAGAAGTGGGCGCGTTTTTTCAGGCGAGGCGTGCGGGCGCAGTTCGACACGACCGCACGTCCGTCGCGCCAGACTCCTCGAGAATTACGGCGGAATCAATTGATTGTGCGGTTGACGCGGCCCGCGCCGTTACGTCTCCCGGGGCGGGCCTGGCTGTCAGCCTAGGGGGCTGTCGTGTCAAGGCCGGAGTGCTGCCGCGCCTTGCTCCATGGGAGGAGTATAAATAGCACGGCAGCGCCCATGCCAAGGGTACGCTTCCCTTAGCATTCTAGCCCTCGCCTTCAGCCTTTTGTCCTAGCCTTTGCCTTCATCTTCTTCCTTCGTCCGAGCTTCTCCTTGCCGCCATGGCCCAGTTCGTCGAACCCGCGCCATGGAAGCCATCCAATGCCACCAAATCCTGCCTAGAGAGTCTCGTGGAGGTTGGGGTGCTGCCGCCCAACGTCGACGGCGAACCTCCTATTTGGATCTCGCCGGGAGCCGCCGCGGAGCCCGATCCGCCGGCGGGCTACGTCGTTAGCCTCGCTCGTTTCCACGAGCGGGGACTCGGCGTTCCGGTGGGGAGATTTATGCGGGCGTTGTGCTTCCACTACAAGGTGGAGCTGCACAACTTCTCGCCCAATGCAATCTCGCAGGCGGCGGTGTTCGTCGCCGTCTGCGAGGGCTATCTGGGCATCGAGGCCCACTGGGACCTTTGGCGCCACCTCTTCTTCGGCGAGCTTTTCTCGGAGGCCGTCTCCAAGGGGGTCCGTCGCCCCGCTCGCGCCGGTGGCCTTGTGCTCCAAGTCCGGAGGAACCGCAAGGATCTTTACATCCCTTGTTCCATGGTTTCCAACAACCAAGATTGGGACAAGGGGTGGTTTTACCTCCGCAACGACGGAGGGCGTCTGCCGCCCTATACCGGCATGCTGCTGACGAAGAAGCAGGACTTCTGGTCCTACGGGGTGTCACCGCCGGAGCAGAAGGAGAAGCTTGCTCCGTTGATCGAGGCGCTCCAGCGCCTTTCGAGGCACGGCCTCACCGCCGGTGGCGTCATCGCCAACTTTCACCGGCGGCGGCGGGTGCTTCCCCTTATGCAGAGGAGGCTCCCGCTGTACAAGATGACCGCCGGCGCCGACCTCACCGGTACGGCGATGGCGGCGGAGCCATTGCCTGTCGCCACCGCCGTGCAACGGGCGCGGCGTGCCGTCGACAAGCTACCGGACGACCCGTGGGCGGTGCCGATGCGGCCCGAGGATGGCTACCTGAGCCTCGTGAGTGACTTTTCGTCCCTCGTTTTTGCTTTTTTGTTTCGTTTTCGTGTCTCTGACCTTGCGAATGGTGCTTCGCAGGGCGTATCCCGCAGCCAGTACTCCAAGCCCCCTGTCCCCGAGGACAAGGCTGTTAACCGCGCCCTCGCCGAGAAGGCGAAAGAGGCCAAGGCCCGGAGGGAGGCTCGGTGGAAGCGGAAGGACCGGAAGAAGAAGAAGCATTTGGCGGAGAATCGCGAGCGGGCGGAGCAGGGGCTCTCACCGCTCCCGACGCCGGAGTCCTCCCCCAATCCCGATGGATCTGACGAAGATGGCGGGGCGAGGAGTCCATCTCCTATCAAGCTTCCCATCTCGTCGCGGGCTTCCACCGGTGGGCCCACCCTTGCTGCAGCGTCTGGGGGCGGTGGCGAAGAGATCGTGGATCTCGGAACTCCGCCGTCGACCGTGGTGCCGTCCTCCGCGGCCACGTCGGGGGTAGCGGTGGCTGTTCCCGAAGGGCCCCAGGATCGAGGCGAGGCACCCGAGCGGCCGAGCGCCGTCGAGGAGGCCCCACCTCGCGGGCCGGAAGTGGTGGTTTCCCGAGCCGATGCCGTCGACCCTGCGGCGGGCGAGGAGGCCTCGAGGGTGACCCCTCAAGGGGAGGCCGATGTCTCCACGGGAGGCGAGGCCTCAAGGGTGGCTCCTCAAGGGGAGGCCGGCGCAGCCACGGGAGGCGAGGTGCCGGGGATGGCTCCCGTCTCAACCTCGAGGCCAAAACGGAAGCTCCCCATCGTGCGGTATGTTTCCCTCGTCGCTCGCTTGACGTTGAATGTTTCGTCTTCGTTTCTGACCGAACTCTTTTCGTTGTCGCAGTCGATCTGGGGGCGGAGCGTGCCTTCCCTCGCGCCGACCAAGGCCCTCAAGATCGGGCCAAGCTCGTCGCCTCACCCGTCCTCGCAGCTCCTGGGCCCGACGAACGAGGTCGTGCAAGACTTCGTTACCTTCTTCGACGCTCAGGCGGAGCTGCAGGTCGAGCAGCAGCCGCGCGAGGAGGCGCCCTGGGTCCTCGAGGAGCCAAGGCCGCCTCAACTCCTCGAGGGCGCTGTCGAGCCCCACGTCGAGGCTGCTCGACCCGAGGAGGCCACCCCCGCGCGTGGGGAGGCTCTTCGCGTTGAGGAACCGTCTGCGGCGCCCGTGGAGGCGGACGCCGCGGTGGCCCCCCCGCATGAGGGGGGAGAGGGACGAACCCATGGCGGCGGGTTTCCCCATCTGAAGGAGCTGGCAGAGGCTCTGGGGGTGGGAGCCCCTGTGACGCAGGGGCACGAGAGCGGCAAGGCCGCGCCGTCGACTCTCATCGTGGCTCCGCCGGGGCCGGCGCCGGCCTGGTCCTACGGGGCGCATGCCCGTGGGACTGCCGAAATGTGGCAATCCCGCCGCGAGCTTCCTGAGCAGTTCGCTAGGGAGGCCGTGACGGAAGAGTGCCTTTGGGAAGTTCAATCGACGCACGGCCAGGACGTTCGCAGGGCGCTGCGAGACATCCTCCGCCTTCACGATGAGGCCGGGAAAGTCCATCAGGTGCGTTTCAGTGCAGCTAGTGTTTTCACCGTACCTTTTCTTCGAAGTGGACTTAGCTCGTTTTTCGCAGGAACTCCGTAATCAAGCGTTCGCGAAGAACGACCAGATTGCGGCGCTGCTGCTGGAGCTTCGCCGCTTGTCGGGGGCGCTCGAGGCTCGAGACCACCAGCCGGACGACCTTCAAGGCGCTCGGGACCGGGTTGTCGCCGAGTGTCGGGAAAAGGGCGAAGTCATCGCTCGCCTCGATGGCTCGGTCAACGCCCTGCGCGAGCAGCTCGCGAACAGCAGCGCCTGGCTGGAAAACGAGCGGGCTGCGCGCAGTGCGGCGGAATCGGCGGTCGAGGAGGAGCGTCATCTCGTGGTCGAGACTCGAGACCAGCTCGAGGTGGAGCGTGCGGCTCGGGCTACGGCGGAGCGGCAGGCTCGAGAGGCGGAGAAGGCCCTCGAGGCTGCTCAGAGACAAGTCGAGGGTAAGCCGATTTGGCTCGAGCTTTTAACCCTTTTGCCTTGTTGCTTTTTCGTTTTTGACTGACTTTGTTGGTGCAGCGTTGAAGCAGGCGCTTCAGGCCGAGACCGAGTCGAAGGAGGCCGTGCTGGTGGCACAGTCGGCGACCCAGCGCGAGCTCGATGAGCTGGTGCAGGCAGCCTCGGCGGCCTGCAACGAGATCGCTGGCGCTGATGTGCAGTCCGGCAGCTCCCTCGCCAGTCGCCTTCGAGCGCTTGGGGGGCACTTCACTTCGCGTGTGAAGGAGGCCCTTCTGCTCGGGGTTCGGAAGGCGCTTGGAGTGGTCACGACCCACTACCAAACGGACCTTTCGAAGCTCGCCGCTGGGTACGTCGTCGCCGACGAACTTAACGACGAGGAGGCGGTGGCGGCGATGGAGGAAGCCGATGCCGCCGCCGATGGAACGGCGCGAGTGCTCGCTGGCCACTTTGAGGGTGTCCTCTTCCCTGGCGAGGACGGCGGCGGTTGGGACGACCTTGGCGGCGGGGGCGATCCCTGAAAGTGTCGGGCCATCGAGCCCGAATGTAAAAAGTAGTTTAGAGCTTTAGACTTTTTTATGTAAGACTAAATTGCTCATTAAACATCGTTTATTTTGCTTGGAACACGACGTTGTTTTTATGCGTTGTCTTCGCGACGTGCATTGTGTCCGATGCTCGTGCCTCGAGAGGAAAACGTTCACTAGGATCGATCGTACGTGAATGACTTAGGCGGAGGGAAGTGAGGTGTTGCCGTAGCCTCGAGGCGTAGGCGAACACTCGGCTCAGGCGACCCTGCCCTTGTCCGTTTCACGCCTAGTGTGTTTCCTTCGAGGTTTCGCTTTCGCAAAGGATTTTTGAAAAAAGTGACGGTTTTTTCGGGGGTTACTCCCCATTTAGCCCCCGAGGGAGGGATGGCTCTACCGAGGGTAGAGCCAAACCTTCCTTGAAGCCCGAAAGGAACAAAAGTTCGTTTTATTTACTTCCAAACTGTGGGGGTAAAAACATCGACACTTGATTCAAAAGACTTGTACAAATCTAGAGTATGTACAAAGGTTTCGAGGGCCGCGGGCCACTCTAGGGATAGAAACGATGTAGCTGTTGGATGTTCCAGGCGTTCGTGAGGATTTGCCCATCCTCGTCGGCTAGCTTGTATGTCCCGGGCTTGAGGACTTCGGCGACGATGTATGGTCCCTCCCATGGAGGTGAGAGCTTGTGCCATCCTCGGTTGTCCTGTCGAAGCCTAAGCACGAGGTCTCCTTTGCAGAGATCTCGATGCCGGACCCTTCGAGCCTGTTGTCGCCGCAGGCTTTGCTGGTACCTTGCCGAGTGGAGTAAAGCCACGTCTCGAGCTTCGTCGACCTGGTCGAGCGAGTCTTCTCGAGCCTGGCAGTTTCGCTGCTCTTGGTACGCTCGGAGCCTAGGGGACCCATATTCCAGATCCGTGGGGAGGATGGCCTCTGCCCCGTAGACGAGGAAGTACGGGGAGAACCCCGTCGCTCTGCTTGGGGTTGTTCTCAGACTCCAAATCACCGATGGTAGCTCTTGTACCCACTTGTGCCCAAACTTCTTCAGCTTGTTGTGAATTCTGGGCTTTAGGCCTTGCAGAATCATGCCATTGGCACGTTCTACTTGACCGTTTGTTTGTGGGTGGGCCACTGCCGACCAATCCACTCGGATGTGGAAGTCGTCGCAGCACTTTAAGAACTTCTTTCCCGTGAATTGAGTGCCATTGTCGGTGATGATGGAGTTGGGAACCCCGAACCGGTGGATTATGTCGGTGAAGAAAAGCACTGCCTGCTCAGACTTGATTCTACTGATGGGTCGAGCTTCGATCCACTTGGAGAACTTATCAACCGCCACCAGTAGGTGTGTGAAGCCCCCGGGCGCCTTTGCCATTGGCCCGACAAGGTCGAGGCCCCATACGGCAAAAGGCCACGTAATGGGGATGGTCTGCAGGGCCTGAGCAGGTAGGTGTGTCTTGCGTGCGTAGAACTGACACCCTTCGCAGGTTCGTACCACCTCCGTGGCGTCCGCCACGGCAGTGGGCCAGTAGAAGCCTTGTCGAAAGGCGTTGCCCACGAGCGTGCGTGGAGCTGCGTGATGTCCGCACACGCCCGCGTGAATGTCGAGGATGAGCTCTTTTCCCTCGGGTATCGGAATGCAGCGTTGCAAGACCCCCGAGGTTCCCCGTCGGTATAATTCCCCCTCGATGATGAGGAACCGTTTAGCTTTTCTCGCAACGCGCCTTGCCTCCGTTCGATCGTTAGGCAAGACGCCTCGATCGAGCCAGTCGAGGTATGGGCTCCGCCAGTCTCGAGGCGCCGAGGCCTCGTTAATTTCCATCGCCTCTGCCTCGTCCTCTTCTCCCGAGCAAGCCTCGTATCCCATGGGTTCGTCCTCGTCCGCCAAGAGCTCCGCGCTCGTGGGGTCGAGGGCGGCCGTTCGAGCGTCGGGTGCGGTCGAGGCCTGGGCCGAGGTGGCGAGGGCGATCGAGGGTCCGTCGATGTCCTTGGCGAATACGTTCGGGGGAACGGTAGCTCGCCCCGACGCGATCTTCGCCAATTCGTCGGCCTCATTATATCTTCGCGCGATGTGGTGGAGCTCGAGGCCGTCGAACTTGTCCTCGAGGTTCCGTACCGCCTGGCAGTATGCCGCCATTTTTTCGTCGTGGCAGCTGGATTCCTTCATTACTTGATCAACGACCAGTTGCGAGTCGCCACGGATGTCGAGGCGCTTGATGCCGAGCTCGAGTGCGATTTTCAAGCCAGCAAGAAGCGCTTCATACTCCGCCATGTTGTTAGACGCGGGGAAATTGAGTCGCACGACGTATCGAAGGTGCTCCCCGCGAGGTGAGATGAAAAGCAGGCCGGCGCCGGCGCCGGTCTTCATCACCGACCCATCGAAGTACATTTCCCTAGCAGTCGAGGCTGGACTTCGAGGGGGGGAGCTGGGTGTCGGTCCATTCGGCTACGAAGTCTGCCAGAGTCTGGGACTTGATGGCTTTCCGTGGCGCGTAGGCGAGGGTCTCCCCCATCAGTTCCGTTGACCATTTCGAGATTCGCCCAGAGACCTCGCGGTTCTGGATGATCTCGCCCAATGGAAAGGACGACACGACGGTCACCGGATGGGCCTCGAAGTAGTGTCGCAATTTTCGTCGAGCCAACACGATGGCGTAAATCAGCTTCTGGATGTGGGGATACCTCGTCTTGGTCTCGGGCAGGACCTCGCTGATGTAGTACATCGGTCGCTGGATCGGCAGAGAGTGTCCTTCCTCGGTCCTTTCCACCACTATGACCGCGCTGACGACTTGGGTGGTCGCCGCGACGTAGAGGAGGAGAGGTTCTCCCTCTTTTGGTGAGGTAAGGATCGGCGTGTTCGTTAACGCAGTTTTGAGTCGATCGAGAGCTTCCTGGGCCTCCGTGGTCCAGGTGAAGTGCTCTGACTTCCTCAAAAGTCGGTACAGAGGCAGCCCCTTCTCTCCGAGGCGAGAAATGAAGCGGCTCAGGGACGCCAGGCATCCCATTACCCTTTGCACACCCTTTAGGTCGCGGATCGGCTCCATCTGCTGGATGGCCGCGACCTTTTCGGGGTTGGGCTCGATGCCTCGTTCGGAGACAATGAAGCCCAAGAGCATACCTCGAGGCACCCCGATGACACACTTCTCGGGGTTGAGTCTTACTCCGTGTGCCCCGAGGCAGCGGAACACGACCTCGAGGTCATGTACCAGGTCGTCCGCCTTCCTGGTTTTACGACGATGTCGTCGGCATACGCTTCTACGATACGACCTATATGATCCCCGAAAATGTGGAGCATACAGCGTTGGTACGTGGCCCCGGCGTTTCGAAGGCCGAAGGGCATCGTAACGTAGCAGTACATGCCAAAAGGGGTGATAAAGGAAGTCGCGAGCTGGTCGGACTCCTTCATCTTGATCTGATGTAGCCGGAGTACGCATCAAGGAAACATAAAAGTTCACATCCCGTTGTGGAATCCACAATTTGATCTATACGTGGCAAAGGAAATGGGACTTTTGGGCATGCTTTATTCAAGCTGGTGTAATCTACCGAGCGTCGCCATCGTCGACCGTGCCTCGGGTGTCTCGGAGGCGTGACCTCGCGGGCACCCTTGCTGGAAGCGTTCGTGCTTCGGGCGCACGTGGTTCGTTGGCGTGGCGTCGCGCCGAGTCTCGGCGGGAGTCGCCGCGAGACCGTGCTCGTGCCCTGCCGTTAGGCCGGGGTGAGCGTACCGATGACTCCCCTCCTCGTTCGCCTTTCGAGGCTGAGGAGCGTCGAAGGCGGGAGGCTGAGCTCTCGGCCTGTTGTCGGGCGGCGGTCTCGACCAACTTTTGGGCCTCGAGATGCAGCTTCCGCCCCTCGGGGGTAGCTGCCTCCGGCATGGCTCGGAGCAAGACGGCCGCCGCGATGAGCTTTTGGCTCGTTCTGGGAGCGAGGTCGTCATCTTTGCCTTCGGCAAGGATGCGAGCCTGAGCCACTCGCCCTGCGTGCCGTGCGTCCGGGCCGTGCTCGTAGCCTTGTCTGGCCGGCTCGGGATCGGAGCGCGCCGGTGGTGAGACGTCACCACTTCCCAAGTCGTGGGAGCGAGCAATTCGCGGCAGGTGGCGCGGATCCCGCTCGTCCTCGGAAGGAGAGTGGTCCGATGGGTCCGATGGCTGCGCGCCTATCGGATCCATGCCATCATTGTCTCCCTGGTCATCACCCTCGCCGTCGTCGTCCGACGTTGATCCCTCGCTGACCTGCCCGTCGTTGATGACGAAACACTCCCTGGTTGGATCATACTCGTCATCGGAATACCCGAAGCAGTAATCCGCCGCTGTTTGGAAGGCCATAAAGGCCTCTGGGTCGCGGAGACCCGAGTAGTCCCAACCAGGGTGTTCACGCATTAAAGCGTATCCGTCCTCGGACTCCACGCGGGGATCGTCGGATGCTGGAGCGGCGAAGTCTTGCTCCGAGACCGGATGACAACCAGGCTGGTTGCCATACGCACTCATGGCAGTGCGGATGTACGAGGCGTACGTGACCGTAGAGCCACGTAGCCCGTAGGGAAAGGGGCGTGCCATCGTAGCACGTGGTGCAGTCATGGGCCCTGGGAGGAAGGGAGTGGCCCTCTCCTGTGACCCTGATCGCAGGACGTCCCCTTCCCTCGCGGGAGGGGGGACGCTGACGTCGGCGGCGCGCCTTGCAGCGCGCGCTCGTCGTGCGCGAGGTCCGGGACGACTCCGCCGTCGCGGCGCCGCCGGGAGCGGATGATGAGGCTCCGGTTGGTCGCTTGGGTCCTCCTGGAGGATGCGCATGTGGTAATCATCGCCACATGTCTGGAACCGCAAGCTCCCGAACCAGATCTCCTGCCCCGCTGGGAGCGGATCGCTCTCGCCAAGCGGAGGCCGCCCTTCGCCGAAGTTCGCCATTGGGAACGAGAGTTGCGCAGCGCTGGTCCCCTACCTGGCGCGCCAACTGTCGGTGCCTGATTTGGTCGCACCGGCACCCACAAGTAATCGCGGTGCTAAACCACTCGTTTCCCAGATGGCGAGAGTAAGAGACGGGGGTTTATCCTGGTTCCGGCCACGGGGCCGTACGTCCAGCAGTGGTGCGATGCACCGGTTTACGTGTTGCTCGTAGTAGGGGTTTTACAAGCAAGGTGGGAGAAGGAGATGAGCTCCCAAGTCCCTGAGTCTAGCTTTCGCTGGCTAAGAGTCGTGTATGTGTCTGGCTATATGTTGTGAGTGAGTCTGTCCCCCCTTTTTTCCTTTGCATGGGCTTTCCCTCCCCTTTTATAGACCAAGGGGGCAGGGTGAGAGTACATGTGTTCGTTGCTGAGTGTACTGTTCGTCCATGCCGCGCACTGTGCGAGCGGGAATCGCGCCTTCCAACCCCTGCTGACGACATGGCAGTAGCTGACGTAATGTCCTTCCTTCTTGTGATGGTTCACGGCGTCGAGGGTGGCAACTTGCGTACGGCGTCCAGATCGAGCCTCCGTGGCCTCCTTCGAGGTTGCCTTCGAGGGTGGCAGCGCGTCCAAGGTGGGCAAAGTCAAAGGAGCGGTTGGCACAGTGCTGCTGGCAGGGTTAGGTCTAGCCGTGCAGCGTGGCGCTCAGAAGTTCACTGTTGCGAATGGATTTGACCGATGTCTTCTCCGGAGCGTGGGTGATTGCGTGGAGCAGTGATCTCCTGCTTTTTGACCGTAGAGGAGCGTCATCATGGCCTGGATTGACGGGTCGCAGAGTTTCGGGCGTCATTTCCGACGTGGCTGACTCGAGCTTGGTCTACAGGCTCGAGCCTGGCGAACCTCGAACGAGACGGAAATTACCCACTCGAGGGTGGAAATCTCCCTCGTGGCCGCTGGGCCTCGAACGAGACGGAAATCCTCGCTCGAGGGTGGATGTCCACCTCGAGCGGGGTGAGCGACGAGGAGTTGTTGTGATGGCGGGCCTTTGCTGGGCCGTAGAGCCTGGCGAATGTCGTCGTGGGCCTTATTGCCGAGTAGTTTTGGGCCCAAGTTAAGGTACTCCTTTTGTAGGTGCCCGACAGTATGGAAATGATATTTCACTGGAATGAGTTCTGTACGTGATAGCCACTGATCCAGGGACTATCACGAGGGTACAGAGAGTCGGGTTTTCGTCATTGAAAACCCGGTTCGTTTCATCCACATCCTCCGGGTCCAGCAGCTGCTTGCTGCACATCACGGTAAACAACACCGCACCCAAATGGACCCAAATCAGTCGCCCAGCTCACCGCGGAGCCGAATCGAGAAGCGCGAATGGAGAGGGGCCGGGGCCGGGAGCCTTACCAGTGCGACGACGCCCAGAAGTTAGCGGCCATCCTGGGGGGCGCGATTCCGGCGAGCCTCGCCGGCCGAATCGGTGGCGGAAAAACGTGTATAGGAAGGGCCGACCGCCTCACAAACGGGTCGAACCTAAAAAAGAAAAGAAAAAAAAGGTCTGGCCGGCCCTAGGCTTCTGAGGCCCGATTGCGCTATTCGGCCTGCAAGGGTGCAAATGTGAACGAGGAGTTGTTTAATTTCTATATATTTACTGTTCTTTTAGTGTTTTGGTTCTATTAAAAATCGTGATTTTTCTCATAAATTTTTGTTACAGTAAAATTTTGCTATAAGAAATTTACTCTAACCTCTACCAACTAAACAAATAAAATTGTTTACATGACATGACCAATGTCGTTTATTTTTTTTAGACGAACTAGGCTAGAGGTATATGGTCCATGGGTGTTACAGATGTCTAGATCATTCTTGTCTCGAATAATTTAGGATGGCGACCCGATATCCGTGCGGAAACGCGACCAAAATTAAGAGATGGGGGATCGATACAATACAAGTATACAACCATCGTCACTCCATCACACAGCAGAGAGAAACAGGCTCAGTCACGACTGTAGATTTTTTATGTCTATTCATCAATCTTTTGCATTAGTTATATAAGACATGAGAGTTATCGTGATGTTCTCTTTTCATTTTTAAAACACTACTTTATCGACTCTCAACTGTCGTTAAAAACAAATTATACACCATCACAACACGTCTCTGATCCCAACCAACCTTACAAGGCCCTGTTCGGCTGTATGCTGCTGCAGTTATTTGCTACAGTGCACATGAGTAAAGCAGCTGCAGTGCAGCCGCTGTTTAGTGCAGCCGAACAGGGCGCAAGTCTCCGTGGTCCATGGACAAAGACATAAAAGTCTCTTAACAATAGAATTTCCAAACCAATTAACCATTGGCACACCAGACTTCGGCTGTTCACCTGTTTGGTACGTTTGTGATTTTATTTTTCTTCACAAATTTGTTACGTTCCTAATTTCCGCACGTGGAGGAGGACCGGAGGAGCTAGTCAATGGCAACAGCCTTGCAGGGGAAGGCTTCCTTGTGAGTCATGACCCGGCGGCGCCACAGTCCTCACAAAAGTCCTAACGGGCCCACTTACAGTGCCTCAGTCTCCCCTTAATCCCCCGCTATAAAAACCACCCTTGTGTGGCCGCACTTGGTTTCCTCATTCCTGCTCCTGCCCCGCACCCACATACCCACTCCATTTGATGAAACGACGGCGCTGAGCACTCCCCTCCTCTCCTCGCTGCGTCCTCCCCATCATCCATTTTGTAAGATCTTTGATCCCAAAATCCCCGCTGAATTTGTTGAGCCTTCCTCGATGGAGTCCTAGGTGTTGAACGGGGTGACTGGCGCTGCGATTAGAGGACATTTTTTTGCCTGATTTTCTGATGATTTGGGTGGGTAATTGAGTCCGTAGTGTTCTGGCTGGTTCGAATCAGGGGATCTAAGGTCATTCCTAACCCAAGACACTAATTATAGTGTCCATAAGATCCACATCAACGAGAAACTAGCACTACACTACCCTTCCAATGCAAACACCACTAATCAATACTTAAATTTAATACTACCCATCTTTCATTATGTCTTGAATGTTGTGTAGAAACATCAGATTCAGGAAAAAGTACTTCTCCAACAAGTTTTTTCTATTCACCCCACTCACAGAACACGCTTCTCAGTGCACTATTCATCTAAAAACTGCTTTTTACTTTTTCCAATCTGAACACATCTCATGCAAGACCCAGTTTCCTCCTCTTTCCTCATTTATTTCTTTGCCACATCATCATTCATCATAGGTGGCAACTCATTTAATCCATAGACACCATCCTAGTCATTGGGTTGGGAATGGCCTAAGCTTGAGTGTAGGTGAGCTGCGCACCTAAGTGTGGGTAGAAAGGCTGAAGGTTGAGACTTGCGACGTTGTGTCTGATCGGTTTAATTGTAAGTGGATTGTGGACACGATGTAGTTGTCATACATTCATTTTTAGGGGTATGTGTATTTGATGCAAGTTTTGGTCAGTTAGTTTTGAGTTGATTTGTGTGTGAAATCAATCGTCATCTGGTACTTTTCACTCGAGGCTTGGAACCAATCGATGTGTTAGGTATGTGTGCTTTTAAGGGACCTTTTGTTTCCATTATTAGCACATATCAGAGGTTTGATTCCATGGTTTCCTAATCATTCAAACATTAAATGACACTGTCCTATAATCCGTCTCTGTCACTTTTGCTCTAATGATGACATTTCCGATCATTTGAGTCCAAGAATACATGTCAGATAGTTCGATTTGGTAATTGGTATGTATGGTTACTTTAACGTTTTAATTAGGACAACACAATTATTTCAGCGAGCAAATTTAGAAATGTCATATGTTTTGCAGTCCTTCTCTTCCATATAGTTTGATTTGGTATGTATGATTGCTTTAACGTTTTAATTTGGACAACACAATTATTTTTGCAGTCCTTCTGTTCCATATCCATACATGTTGATGCTATTATTGCTCTGTTCGTTCAGGATCCTGACTCTTGTCACTCATGTCTGCTGAAGTACGCGTAGAGTACCTCTGCTTGCTTTCTTGCTACTTGTTGTTCATATTCTGTGTAAAGCTTCGGTATTTCACTTGATACAAGTGGACTCACCAGATTTCTGGTCCTGATAGTGCCTTGAAGTTGAATGTGAAGGAGTTGTTGTTGCTCTAATAGACAGGACGCAAATGCTCTCATCAGTCCTGTAAAAAACTCACCGACCCAGGCTCTTCAGCAATTTGGTGCGTGTCTCAGCTCAGACTGCTCTTGGTTGGGTCTTCTCAAGGACTCTTTCTCATTGTTCTCATGCTTGACTCTCATTTTACGGTTGATTGATAATTTGATAGTCTGCATCTATCATATTAAGGCTTTCATCCTTTTGAATTGCTGCTGTCCAAGAGCTGAGACATCTTATTCTGCGCTTGGACTAAGATCCTCTTCTCCCAATACTGTTGTCTGAGTGCTAAAACATCTTCCTTTGCACCTGGACAAAGATCTCCTCTTTGCATACAAACCTTTCTTCTCCTACAGACTCGGATAGGCTAGGATCCGTGTCTCAGCTGGAGGGGTCATAGGACTGAGTCAGACAACTCCAAACTCGAACGACCTGTCCTGTTTTCTCCTTTTTGTCTTGTGTTCCTTCCAAATTTCCCCTTTGAAAACTGTGCCAATTTTCTTTTTATTGAAACTTGGATTCACCTCGAGTTACTGCCAAGGTTAGTCCTTCCATTTGCTGAACTATTTCTGCCAATCTCCTTGTTAAGACCTTGCAATAATGGCACAAACTTCCCTTCCACCTGGATTTCGCTTCCACCCAACAGATGTTGAGCTTTGTTCATACTACTTAAAAAGAAAAAAATCATGGGAAAGAAACTACTTGTCGAAGCTATATCAGAGGTGGAGCTCCGGCGAGGCCCTAGCCCGCCGGTGTCGGCCGCCGCCCCATCCCGAACCCCCGCCGCACGACCCCGCCCGCCCACCACCGTCGTCTCGCCCGCCGGCCGGCGGCCCCCGAACCCTCCTCTAAGCCCGGGGATGAGGATGGCCCGTAGCAACCCCGGAACCCTAACCCCAGAACCCTAACCTCGCCGGAGTTGGAGAAGATGAGGAAGGTAGATGATAAGGTGGAGAGAAGAGGAGCAAATCTGAACCATCCACTCTTTTAATCTAGTTACAAAATCTGAGTGAGGAAGGCCTTCAAATCACTCCAGTGATGTTTAGCTTTTCCTCTTGATAATGTCTCCTTGTCTCTTACTACTAGTCTACAAGAACGCACCAGGCAAGCACAGTCCGAAACCGGACCAAACTAACAAAAGTGTGTACGGGGCGAGATGCTGAGTGTTTCTCGTACACAACTGCGGCAGGCAGATCTTGTCCCGTCCGTGACCGCAGCTAACTTGGACCAGACCACAAAAGCCCGTGCACAAAGCAAATTCGTGCTTCGGCGCGGAGGAGGGAGGAGGACCCACTGGTCACCCTCAGGAACCTGCAATGGCTAAAAATATTTTCGCTTTTCATGATGCAGCAGCGGCAAATGTCATGCTTCTGCATTACTGGAAAACTTCTGCATACACACATATATAACGGGAATGCTTGAGGGAAAAAAAAATGATTGGAGAACGATGTGGCAGCCGTGGCCACCTTTCGGCCCACATTTTTTATGGCCGCGATGTGGCAGTGGCCATCTTTCGGCCCACGGTTTTTTGGGGCCGTATGACGCGAGCCATTTCGGGGGAAGAGTGGCATCAATCCGTGACGCGCGTGTTGCAAACAGGTAGCCACGCGTGCCGCCAAGCTGCAATGTCCTGCTGAATTCGACACATACATCATGTACAATTGTAAGAACAAGAATAAACTTACAAAGTTTCCCATTTCACTTGCTCGTTCAAACAAGTCGTTAACCAAATTCAAAAGCTACTACGGGACAGAAAACTCAGTCGAGCTGAGAAACACGCCATTTTAGAGGCAAAGGCAACTCATGCCCAGACTCGTTTCTTCGGGATAAGATCGAGCGTCTTGACTTTATCTATCCTAGCGGCGACGATGAAATCGTTGACGGTGAGGCTATCGCCATCATCGGAGGGCGTCGAGAGCTCAGCCCTCACCTGGTTGTTAGGCGCCTCCGTCGCCAGAACCGCCGGGCCATGCTCGGCGCCATCGAGCGCGGCGTTGATCCTGGCGACGAGCTCCTGCCCACACGCCTCGTCGCGCACCTTCCAAACACACTGCAGCCGCACGGGCCGCCGCTCGTCGTCGGAGAGGAGGAGCCTCCACCCGACGACCTTGAGGAGGAGCCTCCGCGCGTCGTCGAGGGAGAGCGGCTCCGCCGCGGCGGCGGGCTGGAGCGGGAGGCCGGCGAGCGACAGCGCGGAGAGGGACGGGATGAGGATGTTGTGGAGGGTGTCCACGTTGCCGAGGACTTTCTCGCCGAACTTGCTCTCGATCTCCTCCGGGAACGGGTCGCGCCCCCCCAGGTCGCCTAGCAGATCGGCCTTCGCCGCCACGTTGCCGCGTGGCGGCGCCCTGACTCGAACATGGCGCATCGACACCGCCGATGGATGGAGCTGGAAGCTTGGGCTGAAGGTGCTGGCAGCGGCGGCGGTTAGTGGTGACGCGAGGGGGAGGGTGAGTGAGAGCGCCATTGGTTTTTTGGATGGGAGTGGAATGGATGGCTGGTAGTGGCAGGTTTAGCTAAGCCACCAGTCGACGCTTCCAGAAACTAGAAAAGCTACAGAACGAAGAGTGTTTCCGGCCGCTCGAGCACTCGAATTCGCGTCCGTTCGTTTTGATGAGGCGGCCGAAAAAAAGTAAGCAAAGTGGTTGGATAAAGTGGGGAAAGTACTCCTAAAAATGGTACAAGAAAAAAGGGCGCAAAGGCAATCGATCCACGCGTCGCGCGGCGGGCGGTGGAGCAAGCTCTGGCAACCGTTTAGCGCCTGGCCGCGAGGAAATCGGCGTTCGACGACGAGGGACGGGAGGAGAACGGCGTTCGACGACGAGGACCTTAGCGCTGGCGATTCCGGAGAAGGTGGACAGGCGTGGTGAGGGGCGGTGCCGTCGGCGTTGGGGCGAGGCGGGGGCAGCGGTGATGCTCGACGTGGGTGGACAGGCAAGGCAAGGCGGGCACCGGCGACGCTCAGGTGGAGAAGGGGCGGCGCGGGTGGGCTCCGCTCCGTCTCCGCTGCCAGCTCGCTCCACCTGAGGCAGGTTCTTCCGCCTCATGCAGCGGACGAGGAGGTGGGCCGATGAGGACCAGGACAGGGAGCCGGCCATTCCCGGGGAGGATAGGCGAGCCGATGCCGAGAGCGTTCACGGCTAGCGAGGAGAGGCAAGCCGCCGAGGAAGCGCGGGGCAGGTTGGGGCCTACAGGTGGCAGGCGGAGAGGGCCAAGGGCGGTCGTGCACTGTGCACAGCGAGGAGCCACGAGGGCGAGCGGAGCGCGCTAATAAGCTCGGGCACCGGAGCTCGCGGCCAGGGAAGGAGACGACAATCGACAGAGATGGGTGAGGAAGCAGGGACAAATAAATCCTGACATAAATTTTGGAGCTTATGTTGTAGCAAATCGAATTCAATGGGTGTTTGGTTGCTAAGCTAAGAGCATCTCAAGAGCTTCTCTAAAAATAAATAGCTAAAATTCTAATTTAGTTATTACGTAAAATAAAATGACTAGCAAAAAAAAAGGATGGAATCCAACAACTTCTTCAAACTAAGGCCACCGTCGACTACGAGAAGATCGTGCGTGACACCTACCGTCAGATCGAATTCACCTTCGACGACCTGGGCCTGGACGTCATGTCCATGGCACCACTCGCGACCACTGCCGCTGTCGGACGACGTTGGCAGACCGCTGCTGTGCATGTGATCCATCACATTGAGACACCGCCAGCCACGTTCATGAATCATGAGGGCAATTGCTTGCCTCTGCACTTGACGCCGAACAAAGCACGAACCTGAATCGCTTGCCTCTGCAACTTGTGTCGTATGGCTGTGAGCTAGGCACACACGCACGCGGGAAGGAAAGCGCGCGAGCGTGAATCCGAGATGCCGAACGGACTAGCATAGGCAAATATGCCTAACGTGAAACACAGGATAGCTTGGAAGAAAGCTAATCGATGGTTTTGGCTATGCTGTTGGAAAGCAGTTTTATCACTTTTTTTTCTAATTTTAGAGATCCATGGCCCTTTACAAAAGCTGTTGGAGATGCTCTGAGCATGACTACAAATTAGCTATAGCCAATCTTGACCCGACTCAAGACGAGACCTCGTCCTCGTGTTTAGTTGTTTTGCTAGATTTAATGTCTGTTTTTACCGTAGAACAAAATTTTACTCACCCTGTAGTAATTTTATATCGTACAGTCTATGGCAAATAAACAGCTTTGTATGGCACCAAAGGTCGTATGGTAAAAAGATGATAAAGAACTACACCTTGGTCCCCCCCTAGTTGCTCCCAAGCGGGTGAATCGGGTGGGAGGGACCCACCCACCGTCATTACCCCTCCCTCCCTCTACTTCGTCGCACCGTCGTTGGACCCGGTCCTGGAAGTCCATGAGCCCTGCAAGGCTGGAGGTGGTGAGGTGGCCCTACCCTCCATCGAAATAGGCGGCTCGTGGTGGCGCCGACGTCGGCGAGTGCGGATCCGGAGTCCACCTTGGTCCCCCCAGTTGCTCCCAAGCGGGTGAATCGGGCGGGAGGGACCCACCCACCGTCATTACCCCTCCCTCCCTCTACTTCGTCGCACCGTCGTTGGACCCGGTCCTGGAAGTCCATTATCCCTGCAAGGCTTATCCCTGCAAGGCGGAGGTGGTGAGGTGGCCCTACCCTCCATCGAACTAGGCGGCTCGCGGTGGCACCGACGTCGGCGAGTGTGGATCCGGAGTCCCTGATGCTGGATCCCGGTGGCAGGCGTGGTGGCGGCGACTCCCATCCCGAGACAGGGGTGCTTCGTACCATGATGCTGTGTGCGGGTGTCTACAACATGCGCCTTCCAGCGGTGGATGTGCGTGAGTGCGAACAAGGCGGGCCGTGCGACATAGGTGCTCATCCCCGTGGCAACGACGTGCAAGGGCGCGGGGCCGCTGGATCTAGGCGGCGGCGCCCTTGTGGCCTCCACGTGTGGGCATTGCAGATCTTGTCCTCAGTGACGCGGCAACTGCTGCGGGTGGAGTGGAGGCTAGGTAGAGGCTACGTACGGGCAGTTGGTGCGGTGGGGTGTTGTCTGGCTCAACGTTCTCTTTCCCTTTCCGTCATTAGAGTTTTAGGTTGGCACCACCATAGTGGTGGTTCTAGGCATCGTCTTTGGCATTGCCGGTTCGACGTCCGCCTAAGTATCTATAAGTGATGGACAAATTTTCAGGGCAGCTATGACGACCAAATAATATAAATAATAAAAATTAATTATGTATAAAACTTAATTAAACTTGGGGATGTAGCTCAATTGGTAGAGCACTAAATTATGCATGTTAGAGGTACGGGGTTCGATTCCTCGCATCTCCAAGTAACCTTTTTTCCCATTGAAAACACACAGTTATGTTTATTCCCCCTTACCTTTTTTCCCATTGAAAACACACAGTTATGTTTATTCCCCCTTACGTGTGATTCGTAGGGATGGCAGCGGAAAACACACAGTTATGTTTATTCCCCCTTACGTGTGATTCGTAGGGATGGCAGCGGGTAGGGTAAGGTGCAGGTAAAGCAAATACCCGCTCGTAGCCATACCCGCGCACTATAGTTGTACCCTTACCCTCAAAGGGATGCGGGTAAAATTTCGTACCCATGCCCGTACCCGTAGGGTACCCGGCGGGTACGGGCAACCCTCGGGTGAGACTAAAAAATACATCAACTATTTCATTTCAATGAGTACGACAATAATTTAACAACCACAATGAAGTATAAGCCACAAATATAGCTCAAACATCATAAACTCAAGTACTTCAAACACATAGATTGTGGACTGTCTCACACTCACACAATGACACAACTAACATTGTGTACTAAAGTACGCACTACACAAGCTGACAAGCATACATAGTTACAGACAGACTCACTCACACAAAAAAATCAAAAGACTTCAAACACACATATTGTCTCACAGAGTATTTGGACTCCTGGTAGTTTTTCTTGTTGTGAGGGTTGGGTGCGGGTTACCCGCGGGCGAGATTTTGTACCCTCAATGTACCCGCAGGCAAAAATTTCTACCCGTACCCGTGCCCGCGGGTGAGATTTCATACCCATACCCTTGCCCATCGTGTACGATACCCGCGGGTACAAATTGCCATCCCTATTGATACGCTAGAAAAAAAAAATTGGAAAACACAGTTATGTTTTTTCTCCCTACGTGTGATACGCTAGAAAAAATAATAATAAGGGAAGCAGGTGTGTACCTCAGCAGGAACTTGATCTCTATGTAATCAAGTCCAACACAATACCACTACTCCTAAAATTATAAGATAATCTGCTAATAAATACAAAGCCCTGATGAACTAGATTTGGGCCGGCGCTGGCGGCGGGGGCGTGCAACGACGACGGCGGCGGTGGGCGGGCGGGGTCGTGCGGCGGGGGTTCGGGATGGTGCGGCGGCCGGCACCGGTGGCTAGGGCCTCGCCGGAGCCGGAGGAGAGGCGGCGGCCGAGGCGGGGGCAGGGGAGGGGCGGCGGCAGGTGGAGAGGAAGAGATGAGAGAGAAAGAGAGGAGGTGGGATTAGGGTTGGAGGATGGAATAGATCTGAGCCATAGGATTTTAGATCCAATGGTAAAAAATTTGAGTGACGAAAGGACACCTTTCATTCAGGTGGAAGGTAGACACTCCCTCCTAGGGATAAGAGGAACCGCTGATTCTTCCTTGTCATCAGGAGACGTTGCCACAATTGAGGGGAAGAAAGGTTGCGTCGTGACACGGTGGGGCGTCGCCGCACTGTTGCTTGACAGGAGCACTGGACGGCCCGTGTCCATGACATCGCGCGCGCGACGGGGCTCCTACCATGCCCGGAAGCCATAGCGGCTGCCGGCTATGGCATAGCATGATGTGTCAGCGACAGCGAGTCAACTTAATCCGCCGTATAGCATTGCCACCCGTACGTATAAATGCTTTCGTACGCCAAGGCAGCCAATGTATCCAGCTAGCAGCAGTGCACCGCGCGCATATGGCAGCAACGTGTGAACCGACACGACCGTCCGATGGAGAGCCGGCCGCCGTGCGCGACCGGACATCATCGACGAGCGAGCACGGCAACCGATCGAGCAACGCCTGACTAATTTGACTGCGCCCCCTCACCTGTTTCCGATCCGGTCGGCGTTTTCAGCAGATCGGTGTGCCGCGTGTGCATCCATCTATCGGATGACGATGCTGAGACCGCCGTTTCCTCTGCTCGCATCGGCGGTCGACGTGCTAACAGACTACTGCCTGCCGTGTAGTACTGTACGGTAGTGGCTCACAAGTTCCTACGCCGCCGTGCGTGCATGCGCGAGGAATGCCCATCATCTCCTATCCGGGCCGGCGTACGCATTAATGGTTCCTGGGTCACGGCATCGATGAACGACCTACCTGGAGCTTTATCCTTTTGATTCCTCCGTATGTATGCATTCTCTACGCATGTGCCTCATCTAGAAGACCAGAGCATGGCACAGGGTTAACCAAACCGCTGTATGGCCGGCTTCTAAAACCGAAAAAACCGGACCGGTTTACCGGTGAAACCGGCCGGCTAACTGGTGGGAGCGGTTTTATAGTGTCGGTTCGGGGGCGGTTACCGACCGGTTTTGCAACCGGACCGGAGCGGTACGACCGGTTACCGCGAAAACCGGACCGGTTTGAACGGTTTTGTTAACCCTAGGACTATATACGGAGTACCATATACAGCCTCCTCTGATCGATCGATCCAGTGACGTATAGGTGTATGAATGTGTAAAGTGGTTTATATGAAATCATCGATCAATCCCTTAAGATGAGAGCTAGCACGCGTCCGTCTCTTAATCCCTTAAGATGAGAGCTAGCACGCGTCCGTCTCTTGACTTGCCACGTAATAACCCATATCTAGAGGCTCATGATAAATGCAATATCACATAAAACAATGCAAATCCAGTAGTCGCGGTATGTGTTCCACAACATGCCCAAGATCAAGCATACACATACCGTTCATACAAATAAACACATCACCAAATTAACCATAGAGAGCAATATTAGTCATTACATGAGAGTTCAACATTAAAAATATTACAAATCCAACATAGAGATTCAAATTTAAATGAGAGCTCCAAATACAAGTCTTGAGCTCACAAAATAAAACATGAGTATCATGAATTAAAGGTTCAAGCTTCCTATGGCGATCTCACAACGATAAAAGATAAATCGCAGCGGTAAAACAAAAACAAAGGTGCCTAGCACGAGCACACCAATGGCACAAACATCACATGCCCGGCCTACTCCTCACCCGTAAGAGGATCAACGGGCGGCCTACTCCTCACCCGTATGAGGATCAACGGGGTAGAAGAGACCAAGCACGGCCTCTGGTTCGCCTGCAACTTGATGAAATATAGCAACTTGAGTACAAAGGATACTCGTAAGACTTACGCAAATATAATATAACCAAGGAGTATGCATATTTGGATGTAGCAAGGAATGAGGCCTTAAGGTTAAATAAATTGCATAAACGCCTATCTCATCCTAGCCTTAACTTTTATATAACATGAGCAAGTGATAAATCATCCTATAGACCTAGTCAAATTTTATTTGTTTTGTCCATCCCACCTTAATTTTTAGTGAGCAACAATATATCATAATCATGTGAGCATAACCATGTGAACATCATTCTCATCCATGCGGTAACTCTACGATGAATTCGTAGGACTTTGAGCGGGTGCCATAACCAAGAGCGTGGCAATTCGAATTGATTTTAACCTTGTAAGGGTGTACATCTTTACCCACACGACTCGAGGACCTTACGGCTCATACACTTGGCCAAAAGTGCATAAGGGGGTACTCATATCAACCTTTCCCGAAAAGCCTTGGACGTCCAGAAGTTCACGCCTAGCTTATGCGGAGGGTTGCCTAGGCCCACTATGAACACTCTAGGGCCCTCACCATACACACATATCTAGGACCGTGCCCGGATGACCAATTCAATTTCGGTAATTAGCTTATCCTCCCATTCATGATATGTGGTAGTACGGAAAAAAATGCTCAAGCCTAGGTCAACAACGGACGGTCCTTAATCAACTCAAGCGGATCTATACCCGAGACTCCATTCTCAAGGCCCTACACCATATCCGCTCAAATCTCGAAATTCAATTCCATCAACAAGTTCCCTTAACCATTTCTAACCAAGGACCATGACGACATCGTTGTTGATTAACCTATCCATCCCATTCCCAAAAAGCCTACCATTCTACTACTAAGCATGGCTAAGCATTAAGCAAATCAAATTAAGTTAACCTATACTACTCGAGTGACAAGGCATATGGTAAAAGATCAAGGAATGGTAAATGCAACAATTAGGATCTACAAGATAACCATATATATAACCCAATGCAACCATAGCTCATATTGGACTATAAATATTTGCAAACATAGGTATTTCAACATGCTTAGCTGCTTGCCTTGGTTCTCCTTGGTGTCAACTACGTTCTCCTCCGGTTCTCCTTCGGCCTCGGGCTCAACGGTCTCGCACTCCGGCGTCTCGCTCATTAAAAGAGTGAATGCATGCATGCATTAGAGATGATGACATGATGCAAATGAAAATGAAATGCATGAGCATGATTGTTGATAAAAAGCACTTCAACAAACCAATTTAAAACACCCGTAAAACTAGGACGCGGATAAAGGTTTACCGAAAAGGTTGAACTACTAGCAAGCAAAGGAATAACACAAATAAATTCTAAAACATGGAATTAAGGTCTAGATAAAATATATAACATGCTCACTGTTATTACAAGATTAAAGAAGTTGGCTATGCATTAAAATTACTTCGGCATATTTAATTATAAATTAAATCAAGTTACACCTAAGGAAACGAATTAAATCCTAAAAGCCATGTTTAGCAATAGAACAAATATGAAAGGCATTTTTCCTAGATTGTATACAGTGAAACAAGATTAACAAATTTAGTTTTACTATTTTATCATTTTTGAGCTATTTACTATGTCATTTCTCATTTTCGGGCAGCAAGCACATATTTTAATAAAAACAGTGATAAAATCATATAAACATGGGTAAAAAGTTATATATCTAGCATTCATATGATACAAGGGTTCTAGCAAAACTGGATTTGACATTTTTAGAGCAGTAGAACATTTAATATGAATTAATCAAGCTTTGAGCAATATAAATTATAAATAAATATACACAGCAGTAAAACATGCAAAAATAGAGTTTTATGAAACTTCATACTTCTAGGAATCCAACAAAATAAGTTTCACAATTTTTGGAGTAGTATATAATTTTCTACGCATTTTACAAGTTTTCAGCCGATTCAAAACAAATCAAAAACGCTTTTGCATCTAAGTCCCTGGAAAACCACAGATCCACGCGCGCGACCACCAGCACAGCAGCCACTGACGCGTGGGGCCTGCAGGTCAGTGACCTGGCCGGAGCCAGCCATGGCCGGCGGCCAAAGCCGGTGAAATACGCCGCCTCCGGCGAGATTCCGGCGTGGGGAAAGGCATGGGGAGCAAGAGGGCGACGAGAGCAATCCATTTTGTACCTTGGATTGAAGAAATAGGGGACGGGAAGGGGGCATCGGCGTGCGGCGACGGGCTGCAGCGATGGCGTCGATGGTGGCGGCGCTGGCGGCGATGATGGTGGCGATTGGATGGATGGGAAAGTCGGCGAGGTGGAGGAGAAGCTGTGGGTGAGGTCGACTCGAGCCGAGGTGGCCCGCAGCGGTGGAATGGCGGCGGCGGCGAGCTCTACTGCAACAATGGTGGCGGCGCTGCAATGGGGAAAAAGAGCTAGGGTTTGGGGAGGCCGGCGGCTCGGTTCAAATAGAGGAAGGGAGAGCGGGGTAGAAGGGAGATTTCGCGTGGTCCGGACGTCGACAGCCGGTGAGCTGCTGCGACGTGGAGGCGCCGCCCTCGCTGCCCAACCAGCGAGCAGGGAGGTGACTGGAGGAGGAAGAAGACGCTGACGAGTGGGACCCACATGTAAGAGAGACAATTTTGAAAATGAGTTCAAACGTTTTTGCTTTAAAACAAATAGTTCCCAAGTCCAAAAATCACAAATAAATACATTTTGGAAAGCTTAGAACACGAGGAAGGTTCTGCAAGTTGAAAAAGTTGAAAACCATGTTTGGTTTGGTTGCAGTTTTGAATTCAAAAGATACGAATTTGGATTTTCCACTAATTTTTGACCCCTGCAAATGAACTCCAAAAATCTTGCAAAAATACTCTAAATTCTACATTTGAAATCTAGTATTTTATAACATTTTAAAACAGCACAGTTGCAGCACGAAATTTGGACTTCCTTAACAAAGTGACAATTAACTTAATTCAAACAATTCAAAATGCACACAATGCTTATGTCATGATGCTAGTTTTTGTGCACTAATAATGCTCATGATGCTAGTGATTACATGCTGATCACGTGTTTAATATTCGGGTCGTTACAGAATGTTCGTAAGTACTCCTACCAAGGAGAGGAACTTGGAGCGGCCAACTTTGGATGGCTACGCCGACTTGGTCTTGCCTGTACCATCGCTACACTATGCCCCTGCTGGTCTAGTCCATTTCGATCACGCTCACACCCTATCTCTTAGCCAACAGCAATCGATCGAGATACAGCGAGTATAATGACTACCAGATCAATCGAGCCCGCCAGAGAAATATCTGCTCCAAACATAAGGCAATCCCGGTCATTTTCAGAGCGAGAGCGCCTCATCATCAAGGGCGGGCGGGCGGGCATCAAGTTCTGAAAGATATGCCCAACTGAAACGACACGACCTTTTTCCTCTTTCCCATAGCAGAGAGCACGGAAGGATCGAGCCAACCCCCAAAGGTTATCTGGGCCTGCAAGCTGCTGCTGATGCCTTTTGCATCGCATGTGGAGGATAAGACGTCCAATCATCGGGCTGGCAATATGATGCCATAAACACATTTATACGAGTATACTTCATGCTACATATTCTGATATATCTATCTATCCATCCATCGATGATGTTTAGCAGCAGCCATCCAGCAAGTGTGCGTCGTCCATGGTTTTGCCGGATGTAGCCAACGCAGAGCGCAATCAGATGGACCTCTTTGCGAGGACCACACGCAATGCAATGCACGGCGCCCATATCAGCTACCATCTTTTATTTTTCTTTCTCTAGATAGATTCGTGATCGTTCGGCTGATCGTTGATGATTGATGAGCCATGCACATTTCCGGGAACCAAATGATGGTGCGTAACAGTTTTGGTCAAGGACCGAAGATGATTCATCCCGCTCCGGCGCTCCGCGATAAAATTGGCGAATAGGAGCGTTGAAATGCAAGTGAAGTGGAATATGTCGTATTTCACGTACAAGACTTGATTGAGTCCTCACTTGAAGAGGAGTGTCTAAGTGAACTGTCCGTGCATTGCTATTGGCTCAGGCTTTTGGGACGCAGCTGGTTGTTGTGCATACAGCTTATTGGCTTGTATCACTTTAATTAGGTACTAATCTTGTATGCGAGCAAGGAACAAACCAGATCAGTGGATTTGATCTGTCACTGCATAATTCATTTCGAGATGATTGCATGACTTGCCGACTTGCCTCTCATCCTTAATCGTCACGCATGATGCATAAAGGAATGCCGAATGCATGTGGCATCCATGTATGTATCCAAACGCATGGCTCGAACTCGAACCAATCCGGCTGTACAGTTGCAACTTTGGATGAACTAACTCCCTGCGGTGCATTGTACGTGATGATAACCGCTCTTACCATCTGAACATAGCGCAAAAGACCACAAATAGGCACAAAGGAAAGAGATAGCAGACTGATAGATGGCTACTTCAAGATATATCCTACTATAATGCTCTATCATTTTCCCTCTTGCTCCAAAGAAAAAAAATGCTATTTGAAAAGTATGACTGCTATCGTCGTTTCAACTTTCAAGCGTACACAGGGTGGGTGTACGCGCGCGCGTGCGTGCGACGGTCTGAGCTGTTTTGGTGATGAGCATACAGAATTGTCTCTGGGTCTAGCCCTGGGCGGACGCATGTGCGTGTAGGAGCAGGCAGGGCCGCGACAGGGGCACAGCCGCAGCACCACCTTTGCTTGCGCATATCTTTCTGTGGGCATGCAGGCGGGCGGGCACAGATGCGCCACCATGTCCGGCCACTTTTGCCAAGGCTAGCCGGCGAGTGAGAGCTAGCGCTCCTGGGAAGGATGGGCAGGTGACGACGCGCGCTACTCCACTTCAGCATGGATGCCTGTCTGTGTGTGGCTACTCTGCGCCACACAGCGCAGCGTACCCTCGCTCTCTCCTGCCCTGCCCTGTATCCATTCCTGAGCAGAGCAGCCAGGTGTGGATACAAGTAGCGTGCGCCGCGCACCTTGCGTCGTGTTGGGGGTGGACGAAACTGCCGCGGCGTGTGCGTATGTGCCGCGACCCCGGGAAAAAAAAGGCTCACCGTGACGCCGTGTTGGGTTAATGGTTCTCGCCTCCGTGGCGACGACGCCCTTGCGCCAGCCGGATCTTGTGCCGCTCGCCGGAGACGCTAGCACGTAGCACCATCAAAATCACATGGCGCCATGATGAGGAATTGAGGATTGATGAGAGATCCTCCCGTGAACTGTACGTGCTCCCAATAGGATCGGTGCTTCGCAGCTTCAGTACAAAGAGCATGGGGATCTCATCACACCGTGCAAATTATTTGTCCCGTGACAGAGGGCGCCCGGCTAGGCACCAGTGCAGCCGCACACCGCACACGGCGGGGGCCACAAAATCGCCGCAGCCGTAGCAGACCTACCCCGCGTGGGCACGGGGGAGGATCACAAGGCTACGCCTACGCGCGCTCTCACGCGAATTTTGCCAGCAGATTGGCCACTCCGAGGATTTCGGCCGTCGGTTCTGAAGAAGCGTACTACGCCTGTTCCTGTTAGGAAGTTCAAGGTCTCCGTTGCGTGCCGTGCCAAGCCAGCAAGATCAAGATAGAACGAAGATGCAGAAAGCCAGAAACACGCATACGCAGATACGCTTCTCCCGTCTCGACGGTACAAGAACGCAACGGGGAAGAAGTTGCTCGTCGAACAATTTTCACCACTTCCATAGTAGTAGCACCGACGGTTTTCACTGCTGCTGCTACTACTACTACTTCTCGGCGTTTCATATTTTCACCCGCTTTGTAAACGGCAGCAGGCCCTCAGTGAAACCCGAACGTGCAGATCTACTGAGGAACGAGAAACCAGATGTCGCTACGGCCAACAGAGCAATACGTAGTACATTCCCAGATGGTGCTTGTTTCGGACAGGACTGTACTGGGCAAAGATAAGATCAGATCGTATGGGCTTTCTCCAAACTCCAGTAGCTAGCTGTTGTGGGTCGGATGGATCCCAGGCAGACGTGATGCTCACGCTCCCAGGCTCACAGCCACCGTCTACCAGCCGAGCAAGCGCTTTCGTTTGGCCCCTCCTCCTAGCTACAGTCCCTCCCAAGATCTCACCATCCTCACCTCTTACTTATACCCTCGTCGCTCTTCTCCTGCTGCACCCAGTGAGGCAGTGACACACACACACAAAGCTCCCGTGCAGTGCAGCCGAGTGGTTCAGTGGTAGCAGCTAGCTGTCTGGGCGTGCCCCCCTGGACACCTCTCTTCCACCTCCGTCTGCCTCCATTTGGTATCCAGGGCAAGAGAGGCTCTGCTCGTCAGCGAAAAAGGGGAGCTGAATTGAATAGGCGAGCGCCAAGATGGAGCATATCGCGAGGTTCTTCTTCGGGGTTTCCGGTGAGTGCCATGGCTGCCTCTGTTCATCTCTCTGATAGCCGTCTGAATGTCTGATGGTCTGTTCGCATGCTATGCGGCTTTGCCTGAGGTTTTGGTGAATTCGTCTGAGCTCTCATGACTGTGTGTTTTCAGGGAATGTCATTGCGCTCTTCCTCTTCCTGTCGCCTGTGTAAGTTTTGATTCCATGTACATATACCAGGTTTTTTCTGTTTCTGACTGTCTGCAACCGTTCTTAAAAAATTGAAAACAGAGAAGAGAGATAGCATATAACAAAGACTAAGCGTGGGAAGAATGAAGAGAGAGATTTTCACAACTTTTTGGTTCCACGGAAATATAAGATAAAAAAAAGGAATCTTAAAGTCTGAATTTCCTGAAAAAGCATTCATCTTTTACCATCTGGAGTGTTTGTTCCTGCACCTTTTCGTGCCTTCTTTACCTCAATTATCAGGGCTACGTACGCTGCTGTGTTTTCTTCTGACCGGTGAGAAATCTGGTGAAATTTCGCAGCGTCACCTTCTGGAGGATCATCAGGAAGCGTTCGACGGAGGACTTCTCCGGCGTGCCCTACAACATGACGCTGCTCAACTGCCTCCTATCTGCTTGGTAACCAACTATTATTCCCAAACACAACCAGCGCATGAGCACGGTTAATTCACATCATTTGTGTTTCTTCAGAACAGTCACTTTTTACCACATGTTTGTTTATTCGAGCTAAGACTTCAGAGTTTCGACCCATGCAGATTAGCTGATCTTGATATTCAGTTCTTAGGTTGCTGTGGTTCATGTCAGTTTCTTTTTTGGGTATCACTGGCATCACCGTGGCTGTAAAAGTGTAAACCGGCCAGTAAAACCGCCGTGTAGGCATGCACCTAGTTTTACATTTCAGAAATACTGCATGATTTGCTGGATGAGGCGAAGGATTGGCTCGTAGCGTAGTCGTCCCTGTCCATTTCGTCCTGAAGATAGAATGACACTTATGGACCCACTCGCCAGCACTGTGACAGCGACTGCTATGCAGAGAAAAGTTTTATGCACCACAGTCCGCGGAGCCTGTCGGCGCTGCCAGAATGTAGTAGATGACATGTGGGCCACACTGCCCTTGTGCCCGCACATGCAGCTTCACGTTCAAGTGTTCCGTAGCACCAAAAAGCTTCCATGCTTTTCGGCCATGATGGTGATTTTCGTACAATTCCTTACTCTGGTTGGCAAGAAAAGGTTGTTCCGTTTGATTTTCACGCGCCCTTGCAGGGCCAAGCACAACAGTATGCATGTGCTCAACTGCTCATGATGCGTTCGTCATCGATCGTCTGAATTCCTGCTGAATTTGTTTTTGGTCTGAGATGGAAAATCTGTTGTGTTTGTGTAGGTATGGGCTGCCGTTCGTGTCCCCGAACAACATTCTGGTGACGACGATCAACGGGACGGGGTCGGTGATCGAGGCCATCTACGTGGTGATCTTCCTCATCTTCGCGGAGCGGCAGATCCGGCTGCGGATGCTGGGGCTCCTGGGCATCGTCACCTCCATCTTCACCGCCGTGGTGCTCATCTCGCTGCTGGCGCTCCATGGCAACGGCCGCAAGATCTTCTGTGGCCTCGCCGCCACCATCTTCTCCATCTGCATGTACGCCTCGCCGCTCTCCATCATGGTACGTTTCCATCTCCGATCCATCAACAATGTCTCAATTGTGTTCGTCGTCGTGAGATGATGATAAACGTAACAAAACTAACATTTGTGTGTGTGTGTGCTTGCAGAGGCTGGTGATCAAGACGAAGAGCGTGGAGTTCATGCCGTTCCTGCTCTCCCTGTCCGTGTTCCTCTGCGGCACCTCCTGGTTCATCTATGGCCTCCTCGGCCGCGACCCTTTCATCATTGTACGGTCCAGATCTCTCTCTCTCTCTCTCTCTCTCTCTCTCTCTCTCTCGGGGTACCTTGGCACCTAGCACTGTGCTTGCAGGGCTGGGCCGATTTCTTGTTGCGACAGCGCAGCAGCGCGGCGCGGACCACATACTCTAGGATTTGCCCTCATTGGATAATGGAAGCTAACGTCTCTCGGACGCGTTCGTTGGTTCGTGCAGATCCCCAACGGGTGCGGGAGCTTCCTGGGCCTGACGCAGCTAATCCTCTACGCCATCTACCGGAACAACAAGGGCGGCGCCGCGCCGGCCGGCAAGGGTGAAGCCGCCGCCACCGCGGAGGCGGAGGACGCGAAGAAGGCGGTGGAGCTGGCGGATGCCGGGACAAACAAGGTCGCTAGTCAGGTGTAGGCTGCTCTGTACCAAATCAAGGCTTGCTGGCTTGTGGGAGGAGGAGGTCGTGGTTCGTGTCAATTCAATCAGCCTAAAAGGCGAGGCTGCATATGGATTTTTGTTTTTTGGTAGTAGTTTGATGATGATGAAGCAGATCGTTTGTTGCTTTCTTTGCCTTTGCCTTGCTGTCACTCTGATGTCGATCTCTCCCCAAAATGTAACTCCAGGGAGAGCTGTGACGCAGTGTTTTCAAGTTGCGCCTGTGCAAGTGTGGATTTTTCTTTTGTTTTCCAATGTTTTCTGTTTTTCTCTATCCCAATGTAATGTACTGATCCTCTCTAAAAAAAACTGAGCTGTAAGTTTAATTTGTGCTTCAACATGCGCCTGCATACTGCATAGTGAAACATAAACTGCAAACAAGATCCTATCCTGGACTCCCGGTTCTGTCGTCCAAAAGAAAAGGGAAGCATTTGTTTTCGAGGGAAAATATGGAAAGGAAAAAGAAAGAGCAGAGCCGCACGGGTCCATCAAATATTTTGTTTGGGCCAACAATATCGCATCAGAGAACCTCTCGTGAAGGCCCAAAGAGTGACTGAATCGGCCAGCAGCAGGCCCACTGGTAGAACCAGCAGCGGGGGCCCAAGCTCCATTACCGGGTTAGGGCGAGGACAGTTAAAGAATATCCAAAACCCACTAACCCGTAGCTCTTCCTTCCGGAGGAAGGAGCCGACTTTCCGCGCGGATATAAAATCGTCGCAGCGAACTCCTCCCGATTTCCTTCAAAGAAGCACTCCACACGGTGGCCCCACTAGGCGAGCGCGATCCAGAGGAGCGGAGGACCTATCCGTAATTTAATATTTTGTAGGGGAGGATGCCGATAGACATGCCGCGAGGGCTCCCCTTCGCCGTCGACACATGGGGGCGGGGCCCCTCCTCCCGCCACCGGCGCCACCGCTTCCTCACCCACGCGCACCGGGACCACCTCGTCGGCGCCGGCGCCGGTGCCGGGGACGGAGGCACGGTCTACGCCACCCGCCTCACCTTGGCCCTCGCGCTTCGCCACTTTCCCCAGGTAATCACGCCCTCGCGCTCTGTGATGTTCAGTTTTTGCCTCCCCGGCAAATTGATTTTCTGTCTCTCTGGGTCGGGGCCTCGGGGGTGTATTTGCTAATGGGGCCGTGGTGGCGCAGCTGGAGAGCTGGGAGTTCGTGGAGATGGAGGTGGGGAGGACGGTGGCGGTGGATGATCCCGCTGGCGCCTTCTCCGTCACCGCGTATGACGCAAATCACTGCCCTGGTAATTTGTTCGTTTCAAACCATTATTACACTTCTGTTAATGTCATAACAGTATGGTTCATTTCAGTCGTCTCGTACAACTTACTGACTTGGTAATTAGGCGAAAAAATCGATTATTTGCCAAGCAAATGTAGCGGGAATGTGTGATTTAATTTACAGTACAAGAATGAAGTGTGGTTTGTTCAGTAGAAATCATATGCCAATTGTTCTGTCTGATTTGAACTCGGGTGCTCAATATGTGTTTTGAGAAATTATGGAAGGCAGACGGCTTATGCTTTGCCTGTGGTTTCAGGGGCAGTCATGTTCTTATTTGAGGGTCAATTTGGTACCATACTTCACACAGGGGACTGTCGGCTTACATCGGACTGCGTACAGAATTTGCCAATGAAGTATATAACGAAGAAAGGAAATGAAAACGTTTGCCCACTTGACTTTGTGTTCCTAGATTGCACCTTTTCCAAATGCTTCCTCAAGCTGCCAAGCAAGGAATCTGCAATCCAGCAGGTTGCCCTTCCTTCTGAGAGTAGATATGTTCTTTTTGTTCTGACAACAGGGATAATTACAATTGACAAATGATTCAGTGATTGCAGGTTATAGAGTGCATATGGAAGCATCCACATGCGCCTTTTGTTTACCTTGCTTGCGACCTTCTTGGACATGAGGATATCCTAGTTGAGGTCTCAAGGACATTTGGATTGAAGATTTATGTTGACCGGAAATTAGATTGTTTTAAAGCACTCTCGCTCACGGCCTCTGAAATTATCACGGATGATCCATCTTCACGATTTCAGGTATGTTAGTCCGCATTCAAGAGTTTGCATTACTAAGTCTGCCCATTGTGAAATTTGCTCACATGCTCACAGTATTTACAGTCACTGTCTTTATTATACAAATGGAAGCATAACTGTTTCATTTCCATTTCAAAGAAAAACAGTAAATGCCATGCCTATTAAATGATTTCAGTCATAACATCGTGGTTCTTTTTTCATCTAGGGAACCGATAACTCAGATTTTGTTGTATGCGCTATTGAGTCCTCCACCTTTTAAATTCTTGTAATCATTCATCTGGTGGTTTATATTGCATCGAGTGATTCATTGTGGTCGTGTCGGTTGCAATTCAACTCTGCAGATGGTCGGATTCCACCAGTTATATGACAAAGCAAGTAGGAAGCTCGAAGAGGCAAGGGCAAGTCTACAGCCAGAACCCTTGTTTATTCGTCCATCAACACAGTGGTATGCAATCGGTGCTCGAAACCAGAAACCCAGCCTAGCAGAAGCTGAGCAAGATGAGTTTGGGGTCTGGCATATTTGTTTCTCCATTCACTCCTCTCGTGATGAGTTGGAGCAAGCGCTGCAACTTCTGCAGCCTCAGTGGGTCATTTCAACAACTCCCCCGTGCTTCGCCATTGAGCTCAGCTATGTAAAGAAACATTGTTTCAAGTCCCGCTTAACAGCTGATGATCCATTGTGGAAAATATTCAGAGACCCTCTTCAAAAGTCAGTGTCCTCCCCTTGTTTAGTGCTTCCTTCTGAAACATACACAAACAAAGATCACTCAGATTTTGTTGACGAGGATGATCATTCATTGTCCTCCAGTGAAGATTGTACATATTTAAACGTCAGCACCCTTGAACTGAAATTTGTGCCGTCCCCTCCACCTGAGGAACCAGAGATTACATTGTTTGGAAAAGTCAGGTTTGGATCTCAGGCAATTGACATAATGAGAGAAGAGTTATGTAATCAGCACATCACCGTTGAAGAAGGATGTCTTGAAGAAGCTAGGGCATGTGCACCAGCAGATTTGGTTCATGGTAATAGTGAAGACGTTGAGACAAACCCTGCAACGGATTGCATTATGAAGCATGCACTAGCCTCCCATCAGGATCACATTGAAACTGGACCTGAGGTGGGCTCCTGTCAGCATGAAGCATCCTCATGGCAATTAGAAGCATCTCAAGCTCAGTCATTGCCTACTGTTCACCGCAATATTTTAGTGCCTACTGATCAGCATGGAAAGCTGGAAGGTGCAATGGAGTCAAAATCAATAAGCTCTGAAGACCCAAGCCTTTCCATGGTCAGAAGTGGAGACACAGCTAATTGTCAAAAGGAACCCTTGTGCACCATTGGATCATCCAAATGTTTGAATCCAAGTTTGAAGAGGCTTTACAGGTCAAGGAATATCCCTGTTCCACGACCGCTCCCATCACTGGTCAGACTATTTGAATCCTCTAAGCGAGTCAAAATGCAACCAAGTACTAATTATAGTTCGTTGAATTCACGGCACAGCCTACCCTAACCACATGATTGAGTTCACACCTGTATATGGCGAAACATATTAGATTCTCGTGAGTAATACCTGGAGTATTTCTGAACTGGATACCTGTATAGCCTTGATCTAGCTTTCATAAGCTTGCACAAAAGCTTTGTACGATTTTGAAGATGTTGTACAGAATATTGTTATAATTACGAGACAATTTTATTGGATTACCTGAGTGATTGTTCTTCATCCTTGGCTACTGGGCATTGAGGGTGTGTTTAGATTGTAGAAAAAAACACTGTAGCATAAGGAAAACACTGTAGCATTCGCTGGAAAACGTGTTTTGTGAGGAAGGAATAGTGAAAAGTTGGAATAAATAGTGAAAAGTTGGAATGAATAGTGAATAGTTGGGAATCTGAACATGGCCTGAGTGGTTTCAAATCTGTTGCCGAGTCAAAGTTTGTTACAATTTTTTCACTGAATACTATCATGAAAATCTGAGCAGGATTCCGCCAGTCATTCAGAATTCTTTGGACGCAGCCACGCATGTCAGTTCATACTCCTATCTAGTTCCCCGAAGTATACAATACAACACTGGCTCCATGAGTACTTAAGTTTATACACGAAACAGGGTCAACGTGTTATGATTATACACAAAGCAGAGTCGACATGTTATGATTCTGTCCTAAATACAGATCAATCATGCGAGAAGATGAAACCATACAACATAGCACCGGGGTAATCAGCGTGACTCAATTATTCTGACAAGCAGAGACATCTACGATTAGGTAAGGTTCAGTTATCAGGCAAGCGGTTCGCATCTTTTTACAGTCTGCATCAGAAACTCCTAAAATAAGCAATACTAATGCAATTCTACCAGTGAGCTCTATTGCCATGCAGAGGAGACGATGAGAGTCTTCTCTCCCCAGCCGAAGTGGAGTCCTCCGTGGTCCTCCTCGAACTTGTACCTATCGCAGTAGGATTTCAATATCGACTTTATTCCACTGATGACATTGCTGTTAAATGGACATGGTGTGAAGCCAGCCATTGTCATTCTTGCTCTCCATTTCCCAGAAACTTCATACCTGCAGCATAAACAATTTCACTGTTAGTTTTAACCTTTTAGAACATTGCAGGATTCACATGTTTTCAGAAAAAAAAAAGTGGGAATTTGCAAGATGCATGACTAGAGAGCCAGCTCTGGGGAGTACCTCTCAACACGATCAGGACCTTCACAAGCTAAGATGTTAACAATTTCCCGTGCAAGGCACTGTCTCTCCACATTCATTCTATCCGGACTTTCCCTTGGAAGTGTAGCATCCAGTGAATCAAAAAGTGCAGAGTAGTACTCATAGACTTCCCGGAACCTGTGAAAGCCAGATGTTAATGAGTACCACTGGTAAGGATTTAACAACTGAAATTAAGAAAAGAGGTAAAGTCAAACAACATAACCCTGGGTATATTATCACTAACCTTGTCAGAAAGGGTGCAGTATTAGTATTGGCGTCCTGTTCAACTAGGGTCACTAGCTTTGGTTTGAGGCTCTTTACCATGCGAAGGAGCTGGTCTCTCTCATTCATAATCGAAACACTTTCATCAGGGAGGTGGTGCAGCTGGAATGCAAAATTGACAACAAGTGCTTCCCCAGGACGACAATCTAGCATTGCAGGTGTAACATCCCCGAGATTAGCACCTACTGCCCTGAACTCAAAAGATACCCCACAGTCCTCTGCAAGCTGCTCTAGGCGTTGCCCAATAACCTTTAGACCTCCAATTGGCCTCTGCACCGTCTCAGGATCATCAACACCAGTTATCCTCAAATGTTGTGGCTTGTTTGCATTGTTTTTCAGAAATTGTATCAATGTAATGTATTGGCTGCCCTGATTGATGTCAAAGTCAATAATGTGCAATCTTTCTTCACCCTTGCAGGCTTCAAGTATGGCATAATTAGCAGCCATGAAACCCAAACGGAAGCACGGGCATATTTCAAACAGGATTTGCATTGCTGACAGCTGATAAAGAGTTGGAGGATCCTTGCAAGTCAAGGCCTTGTAGATGCCTTTCCCTGAAGCAACTATTCTTGCAGCAAGTCCCTCCACAAGGTAGGCTGCAAGCCTCTGAGAAGGGTCCCCTTGAATTGACACCATCTGACGGAGGCCCGATATGATCGCCTGTGCTTCATCTATGTTATATTCGGATAATGCTGCAGCACAGTCAAAGAGCATCTGTTTTGGAGTCTGTGCAGCTCCACTGTTGCTAACAGCACAACTGATGCTTGATTCTGATTCTTTTGGTGAATTTGGAAGCAATACATTCTTCTTGGGATCAGCCCATTCATCATTTATGCTACCTGCCTGTGAAATTTCAAACAATATCTCATCACCATCATCTAGTAAAGCATGCTCCAGCTCCTGAAGCTTCAATCTAATCTCGTCCTCATCAAACTCTACTTCAATTTCAGAGTTTTGAGTATCTGATACAGACTGAGAGTTCTGCAGAGAGATATTAGAGACCACTGGTGACTCTTTTGCTGCATCAGAGCATGAGTTGGACTGAGTATCTTCAACACTCAGAGATCGTCCATCAGAAGTTACATGGTATGGTGTTAGTGAAGCCTGCTGACTGCAAAACGAGTTTTGAAATGCAGCAGATGGCGATCCAGTCAAACCCATGTGCCCATACTCACCACTGTATGGTTCAGGACCGTAACGAAACAACTGTGTATCAGAGGAAAATCTTCGCGCGGCGAAGTTTGAACTTGGTGCCGCAAATTTGTGAATGTAAAGGTTATCTGTGTAAGCCGTTGATGAGTCTGCTCGCCTAAGAAAAGACATGTCTTTTCCCAAACACCTCTGGACCTTTTATGCTAAACTGGTTCAGAATTTCAGATAACTCAAATCAGTTTGCAGCGTACCCAAATAACTCAAGAAACCACTTTTAATCCAAGCAAGGTGGAAGTAAAATTCTTTGAAGCATGCTTCCGACACAGGATAAAAATGGCTTTTAGGAAAATATTCGCAACTAGCATGCAGCTTCAAGAACATGGTAAGCATTAAGCATGTCTAAATTACGCGATATTGACTCAATGCCTCCACTAAAAAAGACTGGCAATATTAACTAATTGCCATGTTCTATGCAAGAAAAGACAAGACCAAGTAGTGACCAGGTATTGAGGAAAAATTATAATAAACTAAGCGAGAGTAATATCTAAATTAAACACGCTGGGTGGGATTGATTATCGGAGTCCAATATCACCAGAAACGCAAGACAAACACACTCCATACACTTTTATACAAATATTCAACGACACTCCTTTCTTTTGGGAGGGAAAAAGAAACACAAATGTTTTTTTAGGGCAAAAGAAACACAAATGTTGATCAGACCTCCAACAGACTACTGCAGATTTTGCTACAACCGAAATTATTGCAGTACCCGCAGTGATTCAATAACGAAAACTCACAATTGGCAGACCATGTCAGCACGTGCAAAAAGGCATACTCCTATTTTTCCCCTTCTAACATCACCTGGCACCGCAAATCCTGCGCTTCTCCACAGGCGGCTGCTTATTACCCAACCAATTTTGCACACCCGAGTTCTTAACAGCATTACAACATGAACAAAGCATGTTTTCTTCTAAAGACTCAAACGCGTCCTTTCAGAAATCCATCAGCAGACGACAAGATTACATGCTTCCAGTTAGCAACTTTGATAACATGAAGAACGCCTTTAAAACCCAGAAGAAACAAGGACGAAAGAAACAAAGAAAGAAAGAGAACCAAAATAGAAGCAGTATTGCAGTAAGAAAAAGAGTTGATTCTTGCAAGAAAGAGGGGCAAGAGATACTCACGGCCGGGGAGATGGTACCGGCAAGTACAGGGTAATCAACGGGTCGCCATGAGCAGGATCGGAGACCGGCGCGGTGGGAAAACAGAGGGAAGCGACGACGCGGTGGTGCGGGACGGGAAGCGGGGAGCAGCTGCGGCGGGAGGAGGGGGAAAGAAGGAATGGGTGGGCTGGTTGGTTGGGGGGAGTGGCGGCGAAGTCCTATATGTCATACGGGGGGGCGTGGCCAGTACGACCGGCGGCCGTGACGCTGACGCGGGTCCTCTGCACCGCCCGCACCACCGCCTCTTCCAACTCTGTTCCCACATTGGGAGTGCTATTATTTGTGGTATTGTTTTAGGTTTCTCCAATATTTCGTATTCTGTGAGGTTTTATGAGGGCTAGTGATGAAAAATGATCTAGTAAGTTCTTTTATCTTTTGTAGGTAGTGACAACTTTTAATTTATTTCTAAAGCTTTTCGTTAGTGTATTAGACACCATTGCCATTTTGTATCTATAATGCTTTTTTCATAGTTTGTCCCCAATTTTTACCGTTAGAGGAAATAAATATTCCCATTTTTTATTAAAAAAATTATAGGCAAATCTCTTGAAATAAAATAAAAGGGTCCTTTTATTTTGTTCAAAGTCTCTCTAGAAAGAAAGCATCAACAAGTAAAATATTAAATAATGGATAGGGTTTTTTTTATTAGATCAATAATGGATAGGGTTGAATGGTGTATTAAAGACAAGGTAAGCGTTGAAAAATATTGGAGAGGGAAGTTCATGAATAAACCGTGCATCAATTAAATTTGACAAGATATTTTCTAACCTTGACATTTTTCAAAGAGACAGCCTAACGTTCTAGAACGCCATCTTTTGTGACAAAGAGTCATGGTCATGGTAGAGCTGAAGAGATACATGGTTTTCCTAGTTTCTATATCTAGCCATGGAACCAAAAGGTCACAAGGGTGACTAGATATGGCCTTGAGAAGTTTACATATCTACAGTCAGAGCGTTGTTTGTGTTGCTGCATAACATTTTGTAGGTCAGGTCAACACAGTGGTTTCAAATCCCTACAATTGGTTTCCCATGCTAGTAAAATTTCGGTGATTGTCTGAGTCGATCTCGCCGACCCACAGAACGTCGGTTGAATAGAGATTCATGCTTACACATGATCCTATCCATTATTTGGTGGTGTGTAGGTTCTCCAAATTCCACTAGACCAACAAAAACTCAAGTACTTAAGCTGCCAATGACCTTTCCTGTCCTCACCGTCAAATAAAGGGGCTTGCTACTAGCGACATCCCCACATTCCAATATCCTTTCCATCCCATGCAAGCTGAATGGAGTAGTACTTACTGCATATGAGTAACATGCAAGTTTCTCACCTCACCTCAAAACAAACCAATCTACTGCACACTCGCCTTTCACTCTCACAAGTGTGAACGGCGGTTTGTGCCGGGGATTCCGGTAACCAGGCCGCCATCAGCCGTTACTTTCATCCTGTGTGGTGTGTGTGCTTTGCAGCGAAAAACGTTGGGCGACCGGATAGAATATATGCGTGCTGCCACCGCAACTAGTGCTCGCTCGGATGGATCGGATCGGCTCCACTGCAGGATTAGGCACGCCCGGAATGTCGTTTCGTCTTTTGACAAAACCTCCACCCATTCTTTAGCTTGCACGGCCGACAGTGCATGCGCGCTGTTGCCGTGTGACATTCTCAAATTCATGCGTGTGCGTTCAGCTAGCGCGCGGCGCCAATCAGGCAATCATTGTTTCAAGCCCCAATAGAAAATCGCAGGGAATCCAACACATCGTTGCGCTCAATATATATACTACTTGCAGGTAGGGATGGTAATTTGTACCCGCGTGTATCGTACACGATGGGTAAGGGTGGGTATGAAATCTCACCCGCGGGCACGGGCACGGTAGAAATTTTCACCCGCGGGTACACTGAGGGTATAAAATCTCGCCCGCGGGTAACCCGCACCCTACCCTCACAACAAGAAAAACTACTATGAGCCTAAATACAACCCAACGAAGCCTACATATTAATTGTTATTTGGCTTGTAATTTTCTGTGAGACAATCTGTGTGTTTGAAGTCTTTTGATTTTTTTAGTGTGAATGAGTCGGTCTGTAACTATGTATGCTTGTCAGCTTGTGTAGTGTGTACTTCAGTACACAATGTTAGTTGTGTCATTGTGTGAGTGTGAGACAATACACAATCTGTGTGTTTGAAGTACTTGAGTTTGTGATGTTTGAACTATATTTGTGGCTTATACTTCATTGTGGTTGTTAAATTATTATCGTACTCATTGAAATGAAATAGTTAATGTACTTTTTAGTCTCGCCCGAGGGTTGCCCGTAACCGCCGGGTACCCTGCGGGTACAGGTACGAGTACGGAATTTTACCCGTATTCCTTTGAGGATAAGGGTATAACTATAGTGCGTGGGTATGGCTACGGACGGGTATTTGCCTTACCCGCACCTCACCCTACCCGCTGCCATCCCTACTTGCAGGTATATATTTATATATATGTATATATGCAACTTGCTGACTGTCAGGTATGACTCTGTTGGAGGAGTATTGGTATGTCAGTTATGTAAGAGAAACTGAGAATATCTATCTATCTATCTATCTATCTATCTATCTATCTATCTATATATATATATATATATATATATATATATATATATATATATATATATATATATATATATATATATGCAACTTGCTACGAGGTTGTGCTTTGGCACTGCATTGCATCACAGAGAATCTAGGTTTATTTCGTACATGCGGATCTGGTGCAATGCAACTATGCAATGCATGTCTGCATCACGCCGCAACAAGGGCTCGTGAAGGCATTGTCGACGACAGAATCTCAGATCAGACAGGAGGATACAAGTGGCCAGTGGGGTGGCTATCTTTATCTTCATCATATTCTTCAGCTGTTCGAGGATTCAGAATTTTTTTTTACTCTCCTTCTCGAACAATATATAGTTTCAGAAATTACCTTCCAGTTGAGAGCAGAGTACGCCACCGACGAATGGAACAGATAACTACGTTGTCTCCTCTCCTCCATCGCACCGGAAAGGTAGAGGACGCCATAGCTAGCTAGGGGCTAGGCCACACACTTGTTCCTCGGCAGCAGCAGGCTCCGTGCCCTCTGGTGTGCATAAGAACGATTTCGTATTTCAGGGTCCTTTTCCGGGCGTCGTCTGAAGATGGCGACGGACAATCAGATAAGCTCAGAGCAAGGCCGATCGACGTGACAACGACGATAGCGTCGGAGGCGTGCAGTTTGAAGCGCATGCGTGAAGACTTCTTATTTCTCAGCGCTCGTTAGATCTTTCCGTTCCGTTCCAGCTGATGACCGAGCGTAGCTCCGTCCGGCGGACTGGAGTTCATCTATATCTGAGATGAAAATTGACCGTGCTCGCATGTCAACCGCACAACAAGTCACCGAAAGTGAGACATGTTCAGATCAGATAGAGGACGAAGCCACAGGTAGGCAGGAGCAGCAGCAGCCACGGCGGTCAGCAGCGTAGGAACGCCGCCAATGCCACAAATAGTCGCACGGACGACCATGGTTAGTCGGTAGGTCGATCATGGAGACGACGGAGTGCAACTGTCCAAGCAGCAATTGTTCATTACTGAGTTGCTCAATCCAGCAGGGTTTTCGTGTCAGCAACATATAGCCATATAGGTCGTTCGCATGCAGTGACCAAGGTTCGCGCCGCAGGCCAGGGCGCCAGGCGTTGTAAGCAGAGGAAATCGTTGAACATTCTGATGGGTCATGGTCTCATGGATGTAAAATGTGCCGGGGAGAGAAAGAACTGGATTTTGATCCTTTGCTACGAGGTTTCCTGAATTTCAGTCTTTCAGAGCACTTTACTTATACAGATCAGGTCACCTCTTCTAGAAGATAGAAAAAGATGGCTCTTCTTTTTTGGGAAAAAAGGTTGCTGCTATACTTGTTAGCAGGCCTACATGTATGGTGCAGCCCTCAGTTGGCCCAGCCCATCTAAAAAACCACGGGCCAAGAAACAAATGATCGATCATCAATGATGGGCATCCGAGCTCTGTGTGCGTCGAAATGACCGAACTTCGGGCCCAAACAACGGTGGCACCCTCAGTCAAGCCCAGCAACAATGGGGGAGCGAGTTTTTCTAAGCGGTTTCGACAGCTACAGTTCTGCTTTGCTAAAAAAAAAAGGCTACAGTTCTGCTGGTCACAGGAGCCGCGTGCTTGCTCCGGTACTCCAGTCTCCAGAGTCCAGAGGGAGGATCGCCGCTTATCTCGTCCCAAGGGACGCGTCATCAGGTTAGGAAGCGATCACATGGTTTTGGCCCTGCTCGAGTTGCTCTCGAAGGAGAGGCCTGAGGCACGAGCTCCAGAGAGGCCGGAAGACACCTTTGCCACACACGGCCACACCACGAGTCCACGAGCGAGACAGCCAAGATGTCCGAAGGACAAAACCACATGCACATTCCATAATTTTACAGACAACAAACTCGAGCCCGTCGCTTCTACAGCCTACAAGTTCCGGGCTGGCCAACCAAGCCGACACGTCACACCTTCAACCGTTCAACGCGCGCGAACCAAGTACACATCACAAGCACCTTTCATACAAGAGAGTCCAGTAGCTCTGCTCTGCTCTACAAATTCACATCAAACCACAACCCAGATCCGATGCTCCTTCTTTCTCCAGAGGCGATAACTGGTTCAGTAGGCGTGGTTGGAGAGGATGGCGCGGCCGGCACGGTGAGGGTGGAGCGCGCAGGCGCAGTGGACGGAGGTGAGGCTGAGGCACCCGCTGATGATGAGCGAGTGCCGCTCCGGGCATGTGTGCAGCGCCGGGAACGAATCGCACACGGCCTGCACAGCCGGAGGGGTCAGCGCCGTGCACTGGCTGATGTTCAGGCTCGCCAGCCCGTCCCGGTCCTTGCCCCCGCCACCACCCTTCGCGGCGTCCCAGCCCCGGCCCTGGCTCCTCACGCGGCTGTTCGCGGCAAGCGAGTACATGGCGCGGTCCGTGATGTTCTGGCAGTAGTACAGCCCCAGGGACCGCAGGTGAGGGCAACCATTCGCTAGTGCAACCACGCTCTCATCTGCAAACGCACCAAGCAAGAGCCTTCAAGTTTCACGATAGCAGACCCTGATAACATACGCCAATAAGCTAGAAGCAAACAAAGTTAAACATGGAAGTGTTACTTTTACCTGTTATGAGAACACAACCACACAAGTCCAGAGCCCTGAGCTCAGGGCATCCCGATGCCAAGCTAGTCACTCCCTTGTCAGTGATGCTATCGCACCAGCCCAGGTTCAACGATTGCAGCTGGCCACAATTACATGCGATGGCCTGCAGGTTCAAGATAGCAGAAAGAGATCAACACAAGCTCATGCAAACAATGCTGCGTCAACTGAAGTACCTGTAGCGCTGTGTCAGAAGCTGCCCTCACACACCCGCACAGATTCAGGCACTTGAGGATCTTGCACTGGCTAGTTAGGAACACCAGAGCCGCATCGCTGAAGTTGGAGCACCCGCTGATGTTGAGCCTTGTGAGGTGAGGGCACCCATGTGCCAGAGCATACAACGACCGGTCACTAAGCCTAAAGCTTCTGCTGAGATCTAGCTCGCGCAGATCATGGCAGTAGTTTGCCACAGCCTCCACGCCGCTGTCTTCAAGCTGAGGTTTGATCTGCCGTAGAGATAGAACTTGAAGCTTTGAGAATTTGTGAGCCAGTGATATCACTAAGTCATTCATGTGGTCCTGGCACCTGAAAATGACACTTTTCTTTTGTCAACAAACAACTTTCCATCTAAGACATCATTAAAAAAAAAGACCCAGTGAGCATCTAGAAAATATAGTGAACTAGTAATGACACAATACTTGGTAGCAACTAGCAAACAAGAAACTGTAGCACAGAACATGAAACAGGCTAAGCACATTATATCTCATCCACATTGTAAGTATGCTGAAGTTTTTTTTAGGAAATAAGTATGCAGAAGTTGTATGCAAACATATCATTCTGGGTGGGCTGCTTTTGTTCGTCAGCCGAACATTTGCACACTAGTCCTTTTAAATGGTGGAAGCTATGTGAATCAGTAGTCATAGAACAATGAACTAAAATTAGCGCTTCAAAGGGCTCTGTATGATCCACAGGGACAATTGTTACTTTCGTTGCCATAGTGCCCATACAGTGGGAAATAGGCAATCAGGAACTCTTCAAACAAGCTGTAGAGCTATGCACAGTGCATCAGAATTTATGACTTCATTTTGCACGTTTGTCTATATATGACAAAGTCAACTAGACAACAACATTCCCCCAAACATAAGGGAACATGAAGTTCTCATGTTTCAAATGGACCCTAACAGGCTTATAGCAAGACCATCATGTGGTAGACTGTATACATCATATGGTTGAACAGCAGCCACAACAGTATTTCTGCCAAACAGATACCCCCCAAAAGAAATGATTTGGTGTATAGCAAGGTCTCCTAAAAAATCAATATTAACATAATTCATTATGACCATATTCAGATTTAAAACATCCATCCATGAAACTGAAGGCAGCTGAATTAATTCGCTACTGTATCCAAAACCACCAGAAGTACAAGAACATCTCAATTCTTAAATCTCGATATTTCATTCTGAAGATAAGACATGAAGACAAGAGATGTCTGAAAAGAAAATTCCTTACCATGAGAGTGAAAGATTTGCAACTCCCCAGCCTAGCGCATCACGCCATCCTGTGCATACACCGGAGGCTACGATGACCATCCTGTCATCTCCAACTACTGACATAATCCGCAGGAGCAACTCCATGGGAAGGTCTTTCCAACCCGTCAAGCTGGTTTCAGTGCCAGCACTCTTAGCCTGCCTATTCTCAATGCCACCAGAAACCATAAGAGTATTGAACGAATTGTTCAATTCCCCACTGAGTGGCTTCATGCTATCCATAATTGGGCGCCCCAAAGATGATCTGCAGAGCTGATCCTCGTCTGAGAATTAAAAGGCAACCTAAACCTGCAATCATAACAATAATTAAGACACCTACACTGAACTTGTAACAGGACATTTACAAACTAAGAATACCGTGTGTATCTGTAATTAGCAGTAACTTAATCTTAGATAGTCTAGTCACACAAGAACAAGATGCAGTATGCACAGGACATAGTGAAATTCTAATGATATATGGTCGCTGTACATCGTATATCTATCAAACAAACCAAGCTAAACCAAAAGGGAATAACACTAACACACAGGTGCAAGCTTGCACGACTAGGACATGATCAGGGATCTAAACATCGATTGCTCAATAACCGAGATCTTCAGAAGACCACTTCAGAAATTTGTCAAACTATGAGGAGCCAACTTATTATAAATAGTTATGGAATCACTGCATCAGGATGGCAACCTTCTGACTGAAATCTCCTAACACCCACACGAAGCGCACAAAGAGCGTGTTCGTCCGCAGTCAGCAACCGTTCAGTGGCTGCCTGAACATTTACTGAAAGTCCATTGAAAGGAAGTCTGAAACGCATCAAGCTAAAATGTGGAAGAAACGGCAAGTGGAAGGCAGCACGAGGCGCCGAACCTTCCTTTTCCTTTTGGCAAAGGTATCGAAATTTCCGGCAAAAACAACGGAGGCGTGCTTTGCAACGCAAAGTTGAACAAACCAAAACAGCAAGCCTCGGACGGTTCGAGGCCTGCGGCTGCGGGCACTAAATCCGCCACAGCCACCGGTAAATCCCAAATCTCTTCTCTGGAGGGTAAATGGCGACAAATCCGGTGCAGATAGCTAATCCCGCTCGAGACACAGCAGGGACCCACAGCAAGTATCCCGGATGAATATCTAGGAAAACAACTCCAAATCCCGCGGCGCGTTGCAGAGCTGCTGTAGCTTTCGCGCACAGACAGCCACAGAACAGAAAAGGCCACAACACTACAGGCTAAAGGGGGGCATAGATTCATCAACCAGACAGCCTCAGAAGGCGATCTCATTATGAGGAGCAGGAATCGCAGAACAAAACCAAGCGATCCGAGATTATTTCCAGCAGAGACAGGGACGCGAGTCGCGAGCGAGCTCTGTGCTCACCTAGTCCGGGAAGAAGCGAAGCGAAGCGAAGCGAGCACCGAAGAACCCGAATATCTCCTCTCCCCGCAACCCTAGTCGCGATGTGGGAAGGCTCGCGAAGATAGTTTTGGTTTCCAAGTCGCAGTTTGTGAACTGGCGACTGGGTTGGGAACGGGGCAGGGCGGGGTGTTTAATAGCGCCGGCGTGGGGGAGGAGAGGGAGAGGACACGCGAGGACGCCACGGGAGGCTCGAGGAGGCCGACGGGTTACGTGGCGAGCGGCGGGCCCCGGGCACGTGTGCGGTGGCGCCGCGAGGGCGACGGGGAGTTTTGCGATTAGCCCCCTTGGTTTCGTGCTCTCCGGATGCGGGGACGGGGAAACGGGAGGAAGAGTGTGATGTCCGGTCCGGCCCCGCCGCCGGTCCGCGCAGCAGGAAGGAAGGAAACGTCTGGAAGGAGTTTGCTCTGCGGGCTTGCCGTTGGTTTCCAAGGGGCCGGGCCGGGCTCGGGCTCCTAGGTTGGTTGAAATGCGGCGGGCTGGGCCGGGTTCAAGAGCAGGCTAGCAGCGGTTTTGTGGTGATACAGCAGCTAGCCTTCCTGATACAATACAGATAGTTTGGTTTTACTTCTCGTTCAACTATTTTTTTTACGTTGATGGGATAGTCAGGCTCCATATCAAACATTATCTGCGATGATCCATTTTGACATTTTACTATGTTTATTATCCTTATCGCGCTTAGTATCCTGACCAAGTTTTGTACCATCTTTACTATTACTTCAAATCTTAGGCTTATAAAAGCTCAATATGCATGTATTGTACATCCAACTTTTATAGGCCAACAAGATTTGCCCCTCAAACCATCGTGTTCCTTTATCTAAAAAAAGATTTGCCCCTCAAACCATCATATTCATGTGTTTACCTTGCTCTTATCTCGATCATGCTTGCTATCATGACTCATTGTTCCGTAATTCTTCAGAACACGCATCTGTAATTGTATAGCCAAAAGCTTCCGCATAACCTAAAGGTAAGCCCATCCGAAGAGCCGTCTAAATTCAAAGAACTTAGACCAGACGGCATGAAACCAATCATATACCACCATACTATGTTCCATTGAAATCCAACTTCTCCACCGTTAAAAATTTAACATATTTTCCAATTATGTCTAAAATTACCAGATCATCTAAATTTGACAGGCATATTATTTGTATATGTCTTTTAGAGACCAATATAAGTATCTTACGGTCTCTTATTTAACCACAATTTTCATAAGTTAGACATACCGAATCTCAATACATATAGTGTATATGTTTCTAGTTTATAAACCAAATATATGGTATCTTTTTTAAGATGCTTCATAGTGATGTTTCACCATATTGTCTACCTCAGTGTCCACTTTCGGTCATCCTTATCCATACTAGGTTAAAATTTACAAGACATCGACACGTGTGTTCCAAACTTATGAGGTAACATTCTCTACAGATTTATTTTGACCTTTTACTCTACCTATCTCGATCACGCTCGGTGTTTCTTGACCACCTTTACTAACATTTTAAGTCTTATTATTAGGCTTATGAAAACTGAACACATGTGTATTGTACATCCAACACTCTTGTAGGCCAACAAAATTTGTTCCTCAAATCATTCTCTTCATGTTTCACCCTGCCTCTTATCTTGATCCGGTTCGCTGTCATAACTCACAGTTTCGTAATTCTTCAAAACACGCACCTATAACTGTTCAGCCAAAAGTCTCCACATAACCTAAAGCTGAGGCCATCCCTAAAGCCGTCTAAGTTCAATGAACTAAGACCAGACTGCATGAGGCCAATCATACATTGGTTGATTGATTGATCGCTAGAACCAAGCGACACCGGCAGTTCTATCCTGCTCCCTAGTGGCCACTGTCACTCACCACTCACTGGGTCACCAATAGGTTAGCTTGTCCTCTCCAATGAGAACTGTTCCAAAAAGATTTTCAATATATAACTAGCTTATTTAAAGCAGATTGGATTTTGTTTGCAGGATAACATTTTCAACTAACTACAAAAGCATATTGCCCGATTAGTCACTGTTAAAAGCGACGTTAAGCAGAATACTGGAGAGAAGACGAAAAATACAAAAGAAATGTAATTTAACTGACAATCCGAGTACATATATTGCAATGATACCTCCGGATCGAAACACAACCGAAATAGGATAACAATGTAAAGTACTATACAAGCTGCTGCCAGCGGCCCGGCGCACTTGTTTCCTGCACTGGCCAGTGGTCATGAACCTAGCCACGAACCTAGCCCAGATTGGCCTTCGCCCGCAGCTCGATCTCAAAAAGGCTGGACACTGGACAGCCAAGGACGTACAAAGGTGCTGATAAAGAATAAGATTACCAGCATTGCAGAGAATTAGTTAAATCAGTGAACCAAATTGCATGGCATCTTTTTCATGCGAGATGACTCAAGTATGCCTTACCTCAAGGTCTTTGTTCTTGTAAAAGAGAAGGGTGCAGTCTTTGAGTATGTATTGCTCAAGGTAAGTATCGGCTGAACAATGGGACTGTAGACTTTAAGAGGAGCGCGAATTATTTTGGTAACGGGATAAAAATTCAGTTTCTGCATCGCGTGATGCCACCAAGCACGGTACGTAGTTGCTGCCCCTTTTTCTTCTGATTGGAAACCTAGTAACACTATGACTATGAGATTTAAATTTGTATCGTTTAGAACAAACTAAATACATAAGCAAGATCTCAATCGATTGACAAGGATAAATCTCTATTTTAAAATAGAGTCATGTATAGAAATAGAGATAAAGAGAGTACTAGTACTTATCTCGCTTATCTTATCTTGCGACGTCATCCGGTGATTTGACTTCTTCGGAAGCCCTAGTCGTTAACCTTGTCTAGCTAGTCGATTTCCTTAGAAAACACGTCCAGTTGCTACTTGCTAGATGGATAAATCATTCGTTCTTCTCAGGGGCAATATAGCGTTACTAAATTGGTACAATTAGGGGACAGTTCATCCTTTGTCGATCTGTCCTCTTTGGCTCGAATTTTGGTGCATGCTTTCTTGATATTGCAACATTATATAGTTTCGCACGGCTAATTCTCATAGAACATACTCGAGCACCTTATCCGGTAAGACATAGGCATACCGATTTGCCAATTTCCACGTCGAGAGTGCAAGTTGTAGAGTGTGAGATGTCCTGTGAATGTGACAGGCTGCTTCTCGGACTCCTATCTGTAAATGTTTATTATTTGTCCGATGGGCTTGCTTTTCTGGCTATGCATTGATAGCTTACAAGATGGGAAATGCAATGGCGTCGAGCTGCCGCACAATTGCTTGCAGACGTGGGAACTGTTTTACATAAAGACACGGCAGGGTGACGGACTACATGCTCGTTTTGTGGCTAAATGCGTGCGCATCAGAAACTCTAAAGATACCGACTGCATTGACATATTGGCCAATTATCCATTATGATACATGCCATCAGAATCCAGAAGGTAACATTTTATCCCACAACATGTCAATTGTCAAGAACAGGGTGATCAGATACTTGCGCTGTCAGCAGTTTTTGTTTGATTCCTGAAGACGGGTTTGGTATTAGCTCGATGTGATTCATACCCACTGATTGCAATTGTCGACTCCTTTTTTAAAAGAAAAAGAAAAAGAGACCCACGCACCTTCTAATGTTCAACATTAGCAAGATTCTTTATAACTGTTCTTTTTCAGGGAAAAAGAGTGATTCCTTGTAAGCATTAAAGCTGTGGCAAAGCATGAGTCCTACTCATCTTTGTTCTTCAGATTCCCCATCTGAAAATAGTTTATCAGAACTCAGCTTCAGCTTCACACTACCAATAAAATTCGGTTTCGCAAGGTTTCCCGGTAGTGAAGAAAAGCTCCTTTTCTTGTACATAGACCGGCAGACCGCTATGCTTTACATGTTCTTCAATGGCGGAATATGCAAAACATGCTTTCTTTTCCAGTCAGAAGGCATCTCATCCCCTCCAAATCCAAATCGCTGGAACAGTTTACCCGGCTAATAATGGTCAAGGATTCTCAGGCTTTCCTCTCAACAGAATGATGGTTTCATTGCCAAGTTGTCAGACTGGGAAAAGGACGGTAGTTAGCAACCCACAGGTCTATTCGTTTCTTTTACGCATGATTGGAGGGTCATAACTGTCATCAGCTCAAATTTGGTATAAGCTCAATAAAGAGGTCAGCAAAAAGTGACAAGATGATTCAATGTCTTTCACATTCAGGAGAATTTTCTGCTCATGAACAGCTTACATCCAGCAAAATTGTTCATGAACACCTTATATTCTGGGCTTCATCGGCAAGGAAGGAGTTCGAGCGTTTCTTCTCGAAGGTCGTGGACATCCAAAACCTCCCTGCACTCGGGGACTTATTCCCGGCGGCCAGGGAGCTATTCGATGAAGAGCTACTGGCGGCGGCGCGGCAAGCAGGCGTGCTGGTGCAAGGGTGTTGAACACCGGCTCGGCGGCTCCCCTATACAACCGGTTGTTTATTTTTCCAATGGCGGATAATTTTAACATTTTGATTTGGAATGTGCAGGGGCTGAACGCACGTGCGAGGCGCAATGCGCTACGCGAGGTGTGCCGTGACGCAAATGCGTCGATTGTTAGCATTCAAGAAACCAAGCTCCACGCGATTTTGCATTTATGTATAACAGAGATGCTAGGCGCCCGTCCTCGAAAAGCTTGATAAAGAGGTCAACAAAAGGTGACAAAATTATTAAATGTCTTTCACATTCAGGAGAATTTTCTGTTCATGAACAGCTTACATCCAGCAAAATACAATGCGACTGATTTCAGTCATAACTCATAAGCATAACTCAATCTGCTGCTACACGTAGAAAAACTAAGTGGTGTCATCATGAATAAGGGTATGCTATCAACCTAGTTAACAAGTCAGCTCAACGCCTCAACGTAAGGTCACACACATTCACACAATCGAGCTAGTCAGCTAAAAAAACAAATTTTAGGCCAGAAGACACTGACAACACTAGAAGAAGATGGCATTTCATTTACAGAGGAAAAAGGAACAACAAAAGGGGTTCAGTAATTCCGCAGGTACACACTACACACTATTATATTGATAGAAGAAAAAAACGAAAAAGGGTGGAGAAAGGGAAGAGAGGCCCAAAAAAAGAGTGGGAAGAAGTGTTACAATGTCACCAACGAGAATGTGAATCATGGTGGCAACACAGCGCTGATACTTTATTCGTCAGCTCACACCACAAAATCCCCGTCTATTACTAAATCACTTCATGAAATGTGGGATGAATTGTCGTGACAAATCCCTGATATGCTCATTTTCTGTCTCAATAAGGCGAACAACCTGCTTGCCCAGAGAAGTGAACTCGCTATAATATTTAAAGCTAATACCAATCGAGATTTTACAATAATATCAGAGAAATCAAACAATTTCAAAACTGACCTCTCCCATAGAAGGCCGCTGCTCTGGGTTTGCTCTAACACAAAGATATGCAGTTTTGGCTAGATGATACAACCCGTATGTATCATATGTATCTTTGATGCGCTCATCAATTAGTTCGTGAAGTGCAAGGCTCTCGACCAATGGCTCTGCCTGAAAATTTTTAGGTGTTGGAAATTGAATTGTGCAGATGTACTGTAAGCACACAGACTGAAGTATAAGCAGAATTCACTAAGAATACCCATTGCAATATGTGTGTGCACTGTCCTTCATATTCATTAAGCACCTTTCGACCAGATATCAGCTGGAAAAGAACAATCCCAAAGGCGTAGACATCTGTTCTGACAGAAACCATGCCATATTGAGCATACTCAGGTGCCAAGTATCTGATGATGACAAAAAATTGCTAGTATTGTTAGAAAAATAGGGTATTATAGAATGGACAAACTAGTTGATAACTGTGCCAAAATTACAGTTTGTCCAGACCCTGATTGACCCAGAATCCTTGTCTTGATGGAGTCATTGCCAGCCTTCCACTTTGCAAGACCAAAGTCACCAAGCTGTGAAAGGCATAAGTTTCATGATAAGAATGCACAAGTCGTTTGAATCTCGACATGTATCGGTGAGTAGCCTATCCCATCTTACCATAGGAACAAAATCATGTGTCAATAGTACATTGCTTGGGCGCAAATCCCGATGAATGATTGGACCGGCACGACACTCCTCATGTAGAAACCGCAGCCCTTTTGCTATACCGACAGCAATAGCATGCCTCTTGTGCCACTCTAGTAAGCTTGCCGACTTGTCTGTTTCCATCAAGTAACAAGAGCAAAAGTAAGCCTGCCATCATCACAATATGAATACCTTTTAATAAGCATATTAACTGAATGCATACCAAATAAATGCCACTCGAGGGAATTGTTGCATATATACTCGTAGACAAGGATGTTGTAGCTTTCTTTACAGCAGTAACCAAGCAACATGACGATATTCCTGTGCCGGGCAAAACTGAGAACTTGCACTTCCGAGAAAAACTCAGTATAGCCTTGGGTGCTTGCTTCTTTGCGTAACTTGGCTGCAATGTTCTGACCGTCCTTGAGCTGGCCCTTGTACACATGCCCAAATCCACCCTCACCCAATAAATTTTCATTTGAGAAGTCCGACGTTGCCGCTTGAATCTCTGAGAATGGAAACTTCATGGATTCCTTTATGTAAAGAACTGATTTTAGACCACAACCAATGCACAAAACTGGCCTTTCCAACGAATCATATTGGGAGGTCATTTGTTCTTCATATTTCCCTGGAAGGATCACAAGAACACGCATGATATCACTGCCATATGACATAATGCATGGCCCTGTAACGTCATGATAGCTTCCAGCAAAGCACAGTTATTATGATTTCCACATGAAATAGTTACCATGAGCAACAGAACTACCTTTAGTTTTCTGTCTTCTATTGCATGCATTGTCTACTGTAAAGAAAATGCGGTTATGGTTCAGTTTATCTTACCGTTAGACAGGGATTGGGTATCCTCAGTTGCGAGAGACATGGCACTGAAGTATGGCATGCTGCATGAAGCTAAGCTGGAGGTCTCATGGAACTCATGGTGGCTTAGAGAGGCAAAGTAGCTTACAGGCGACGACATGTTCGCCACTCTGTGAGTACCAGCAGTTAGCGTCTCAGAACTCAGATCTATTGTGACCGCGAAACGTTGCAGGTCCTTCACTTCAGCTATGCTTTTGCTTGATGGGATTGACCTTATTGACTTCAAGGTTTGCACTTGTAAGTGATCTTGAAATGCTGCTACTTTGCAAGCTATGTGCTTTTCTAAGTGCCTGAAATCTCTCCTGAAGTGCCTGTAAAAATTTATCTAAATTCAATAGCACCTCAAGTGCCCAGAATAATATGGGCATTAAAGCTTTCATTCAGGGTAATTCATAATGTCTGAATAAGCAATGATGCACAAACCTATCTAGGACAACCCAAGCAGCTTTACTGGAATTTACTTCATGGATAATGACAACCTTCGCAGGTGCCCCTGGGGTTATCTTGAGGGTCACAGTAATCTGATACAAAATTTCAAGTTTCAGAATACAACAAGTATCTCAGAGTTGCTAATGTAACTAGCAGGTCACTCTGCTATTCAGATTTCAGACAGAAAGGTGATTGCATGGGGACTAATGAAGAAAATAGGCATGCTTATATTTCCTATGGAAGAGTAATATTTCTGTACGGAATAGATAGATAAAGGTATTGTACCCCAACTTTGTGGTACGCCTCTGCAACTTGGTGAAGCTTGTTTTTGTAGATTTCAGCTATTTTTGCCACTTGATCAATTAGGTATTTGTCGCTTGTACCGGAAAAAGATTCAGTGCATGGTTTGGCTTGGTAGCCCACTGAACACACAAAAAGGATTAGTTTTCCATTTAAATACAATATTTATTTTAGTGTATCTATAGTATTGAGCACTGGTCATTGAAATCCCATGTTAGATCACACAGATGCTAGAAAAGCAGAAAGGCTATCATACTGGTGCATGTTCAATGTACTAGGATTCTAAGCTTGAAATGAGAAACGGTGACTCTAACAATGGCCATATATATGAAATTATACATTCTGAAATGCATCATGGATTCCAGAATTTTGTTAAATAAGCATGCTTGTTAAATAGTGAATTGTTGCCCTTCACTGTGTCATGTGATGCATAGTATTCTACTCCATTTTTTCTCAAAGGAAAAAAAAAACCACACTACTCCATTGGTGATTTATCGATTATGGATGCCAGTGAACAACATTATCAATTATATATTGGAGGTGAAAATTGTGAATAAAAGAACCAAAGACAGTACCCAACCATTTGCACAAGCAGCACAGCTATGCCCCGCTTTTATCTTCCAGCCATGCATGATTGCAAACTCATGTTAAATATAAAACCAACCACCATTTCCAAATACTTGTCACTTCATGTATTTCAAAATACTTGGCCATGTTTCTGGAGAAACAGTTTCATAATTTGTCCTTACAAGAATCCCAATGTATCAGGTGCAAACTAACTTCTCCGTTGCCATTCTATAAACACTTAAAATGCTCTTAAAGTAGCTTTGTAAGGGTATTTTAGTCATTCACTCATTAAAAGTTAGTTGCCTTAGCAACCGTATTTTGTCAAAGTTGCCAAATATATTGAAACGTGCTCCCTCCGTCCCAAATTGTAAATCGTTTAACTTTTTTCACCCCAACTTTGACCACTTATCTTATTCAAAAAATTTATATAAATGTAGCCAAATTTAAGTCATTCTTGAAATTTTTTTATTACTAAAGCTAGCCATAACAAAAAAAAATATGATATTTTACAAAAAAAAAAATTGAATAAGACCAGTGGTCAAATTTAGGGTCCAAAATGTCAAAAGATTTACAATTTAGGACGGAGGGAGTAGGTTACTGCAAGTGTATAACTATTCGCTAACATTCTTTCCTCGATGTGAAATGGGCAGATTCTACGGGGGGGAAAGGGACATTTTGGAAATTTGGATGAGGCAAATCAAGTTTGAAAATTACATTGTCGCAAAAAAAAAAGTTTGAAAATTACATGTAATGTGAACTGAGACTAGATCGGCGTGTGTCGAGTTTGAAAAAAAAGGGTGATTATGGGGTAGAGCAGCCCAGGGATGATCCTTACTCGGATGTGTGATGGAGTAGAGCACGCCGAGCACGAACAGGGAATCCCCGGCGCGGAGTATGTCCCCTCGATCGATCAATCCCTTCAGCGCCGTCTTGATCTCGTCATCCCGGTGGTCCCGCGTGGCGTCCAGCGCCACCACGACCATCTGCGGCGGCGGCAGCGGCAGCGGGGCCCTCGGGGACGTCCCGACCCCGCCCTGTGGGGTGGCGTATGCCGCCACCGTCGACGCCGGTGTGGCCTGGTCGTCCCCCGCGCCGATGATGGATGACATCGTCGACATGGGCGACCCTAGCGGGGTGCTGAAAGGGCTCCTCCACCGCCGCCGCCGCCCCCGCTGCCGGTGCGAGCCCCTCCCACTGCGGCCGAATCCATCGTGGCCGCCCGGGAGCGCGGTTATGAAGGCTTCGAGGCGACTACGCGCCGCGGAGTATATTCTGGCGATTGCAGCGTACATTCGATCCCTGCCGCCGGCACGGGGGGCATCTCGAAGGCGCCGGGGCGGAATATATCGCCGGCTCCCATCGCCATTGGTGGAACTAACGAGGCGGAGGCGGCGATCCGCGGAAGCTTGCGGTTGTCGCCGCGCGGGGTGGGCGGTAGCGCCGGCGGTGGCAGCGAGAAAGCCGAGGGCATTTTCCGCTCACTAAAAAAGAAGAAAGCAGAGGGCAAACGGTCTGCGAACTCGCTCTGAAATAGTGACACTCTGATTCCTTGTTTGAAAATGGATTCCTCCAAAAGTGGCGAACTTTCTGGCAGGTCAAGAAGGAGCATTGAGCAATCAGCAAACCATGGCGGCTAATCCTACACAAGTTCCTCTACGAGTCCACAATCGAAGCCTCTGGACCAACGTAACGGAAAACAGATTTGCTGAATTTTTTACGAAGTTTTGCAGATTTCAAACACTCATTTGATTTTTTTCTGAATACACTAGCGATGCAGGATTGGCGAGGTGCCGCTGAAGACTGGCCACTTGCCTTACATTCTCCAAAAATCAGCCATTGATTTTGGAATGCATACTGGGTTTTTTTAATTAGCGCTGGACCTGAACCGAGCCTGATTTTTTTTTTCCATTGCGAAGACTGGAACTGGTTACTGGTGAGTCTGATGCGAAATTGCGAATGCGAGGCAAGCCGTATCCAGCTCTGCAAGAATAGCTAAAGATATCTCTTCATCGTGCGTTTCACCCGTTTCGTCATTTTGATTAGGACCTTTCCCCCACTGTGAGAAATTTTATTTAAAAAAACAGGAGTTAGGTTACATACAACTCACACTTAAAAGCAAGAGCTAGACTGCCCTTCTTTCTAGAATAGCTCTGAATTTAGCTGTGATATATGAATTTGGCATATTATCTGTTCGCACGCAAGTAGAAGGTTATTGCATAAACCATCCATGTGCTCGCAAGGTGAAGCATTTGCTCTTCGAGTTCGTACTCATATGCATTTGGGATGAGGGCATGAGGGTCGTTGCTAGCTTACTCACTACTCACGCAACTGAGGCATTTGCAATCGGTGTTCAAATGAGTACAAGTAATCTGGTCAAAATTCAATAGAGCGGCGGCAGCAGCACTAAGCGTTCAAATAAGCTGGGCCAACGAATTCGTCTGCAGAATTACGAGCGTCTTTGATTTCATCAAAGAAGGAAAAGATTAGGTGTCTTCTGTCAACCTGGTTGCGAAGGAACATGAATGGAAAGGCCGAAACATAGCCAGGCTCATTCAAATTTCACATCCTGGAGTCCAAATTCATCAACAGCCACATTGGAGTAAACACATAAGCCCAGCATAACTCACAATATGGCATTTCACTACAATGGCAAGCTGGTAATTCCCAAATACAGACCCTTATCCCTTATCTGGACGAGCAAACTGAAGAAACGGATGAAAGGAAATATAACAGAGAGAAATTAAAGAAGTGGCACAATTTCACACCATCGAGAACAGAGAATTTACTGAGCTTCAAGCCTTCAATATTGAGCTCGCAACACAGGATTTCCTTTTGATTACCACATCACTTTGCAAAAGGTGTGATGAACTGTTGAGACAAATCCCTGATGTGCTCATTTTCTGAGTCAATAAGACGGACGACCTGTTTACCAAGAGAGAAAGAGATATTGTGATTATAGAAGTTTCTAACACTTTAAACTACTGCCATCACACATGTTGAGTTCACCAAACAAACCTCTCCCATAGAAGGCCGTTGCTCCAGGGTTTGTCCTGACACAGAGATACTGCAGCTTTGGCTAGATGATACAGCCCATATGTATCATACGTATCCTGAATGCGGTGATCTATCAGTTCGTGAAATGCAAGAATCTCAACCAATGGCTCTGCCTGAATTGTATCAAGGTTGACGAAATGAATGGTGCTATGCTGGAAGCAGGTTGAGGAAAGCAGTAGAGCAGAACGCACTAGAAAGAATACCCATTGCAATATATGTGTATGCATGTTGGCCATGGTCATCAAAAAACACCTCACTGACCGGATACAGCTGGAAAAGAAGAACCCCAAATCTAAACACATCTGTTTTGACAGAAGCTATACCATACTCAGCATACTCAGCGCAAAGTATCTGAGGACATGGCACAAAATCACAGGCATTGTCAGAAAAATAGGAGAGCCCAAAACTGGAGGATGAGCTGACAAAATGATGAAGTAGAGATTTGTGCCAGACCTGCATGCCCTAGAATGCTCGTGCCGGATGAGACTATTGGCCAACATTCCATTTTGCTTAAACCAAAGTCGTCCAAGCTGTGAAAGTAGAACTGACAGAGTGAGACGCAGGAAGGCATTTGCATCTGACATATACGATACTATAAGTAGGGAAGGTCTAGTACGCTCCAGATTCCATAGGAACAAAGTCATGTATCAAAAGTATTATTGCTCGGATGCAGACCAGAATGAAATGATTGGGCCGGCACAGCACTCCTCAGTGTAGCGCATCCCTTTTGCTATACCCATCGGCAATTGCATGTCTCTTGTGCCACTCTAGTACACTTGCAGACTGATCTGTTTCACCAAGTAATAATAGCAAACTAATAATTTGTACCATCTTCATAATATGTATTGAACAGGCATATCAATTATCAACTGGACGACTCACCAAATAAGTGCCACTCCAGGGACCTGTTCATATATACCATACACCAAGATGTTATAGGTTTTCTTCACAGCAATAGCCAACCAGAGCGACGATATTTCGTGCCGGGCGAAGCTAAGTACTTGCACTTCATTAAAGCAACTCACTGTGGCCCTGTGAGTTTGTTTCTTTCGCAGCGTTGGCTGCAATGAGCTGAACCATCGTTGAGCTGCCCTTAGTACAACATGACCCAAACTCGTCCAGCAAGTCTCTTTTGAGAAATCAGGAAGTTGCAGCTTGAATCCTCCGATAATCGGCAATTTAATGAGTCCTTGATGTAAACAAGCTGATTTTGCCCGCACCTATGCACCAAACTGGCCGCTTTGATGTATCGTAGTTGTGAGCTTATGTATGCGTCAATGCATTGCCCTGTAAAAAGCATGAGCAAGAGTACACCCGGATGACCTATGTAATATTCACCTAGTAAAGGACTGTAATAGGTTACTGAATTCCCAACCGTGGCATGAATTTACCCAACTATATGTTCTCTATGCACTACAGGGCAGAAACAAATTTTCCTAGTATCATCCAGTATTATGTACAATAATATGCGCCTGAATCAACATTTCAGCAATGGATACGGCCATATGGGTAACCAACATTTCCGAAACTTCACCTACCAAGAGCAAGAGAAAGAATGCATACCACCCGTGTTTTCTAGGCCATCTTGCGGGGAGGCCTGGTCGCTCCCCGCGCCAATGCGCAGACACTGATATGGACATGCTGGTGGTGGTCCTCCGGTTACCTGGCCGCCGCTGCCGCCACGCCCCCTGCTCCCATCGTGGCTGCCCCGGATCTAGCTATTAAGGCCTCGAGACTGCGGTATATCCGGGAGTGCTGGGGAGCATCTCGGAGGTTCCGGAGCGGATACATCGCTCCTCCCCATCGCCGATGCGATGCGGCGACCTGATGGGAGGACCAAGACGGTGGCCGCCTGGCGGGCGCGGAAGCTTCTGCTTTCTGGTCGGATTGCCGGCGGAGTCAGCCAGAAAAGACGCGGGCAACAAAGCTGAGGGCCCGGATTATCCCCTATCTTTGTTATCGCAGACGAGGCATGCATTCGACGGGAGACATCGGTCGTGCGCTGGCCGGCAGCGCGGGCGTCCACCGACCGACCCGTCGGCGTCACAAAGCTGTGGCACTGAGGGAATGTTTGTGTTTTTGGGCCTAAAGGCTTTGTTGGGCCGGGGCCATTTCGAAAGGACGGCTTGGGCCGTAAAGGACGAAATTCTATCCACCTTTCAAAAGATTGTTTTGTCGCATGGCTCGACTGTAGATCAGCATCGCTAACTTGCCAATGCAATAGTTATCACCTAGAAAACATGGGGCGCGGCGTTGCCGCGCCATCAGAGTGGCAGTGTGATCGTTTAACATGTGAAGGAAATCAATGTGACAATACATTTATCATACGTGGGCCCTAACACAGTATGGATTAGACAGTTATAATATGGGCCCCAGTCTAGAATTATTTATTGAAGGATTATTGGATAGAACCAGTAGTTTTGCAGAGAAAAAGTTCTCATAAGAGGGAGAAAAGAAAAAAAATGCATTTTAGAGTTTCAGAAGTCGCGATTTAAATATTTTTCCCTACTCCATGTGAAGGTGACAACAAGACCTTAATTTTTTAAGCAAATAGACTAATAGAATGACCATCCAATATCCATATAACTGAACTGAGGCCAGGACAAACTCAAATTTTAAGTTATTCAAGAATAATCATGATGTATGAAGCCAAACCAATTGGTTAACAGATCAATTGATCGAAGTAAAAGGAGACTTCGTTTTAACATGAAAAGGAGATTTTTTTTTAAGAGAACAATCAAGCATAGCAGTCCGTGCCATAAGACACTTCAAGATTCTGAATCATTGATCAATAATTATGAATTTGACAGAGTGGTAGTAGGAGGAGCACGCGGCAAAAATTAGCTATAAACTGTTGGTGTGCTGAATAATCCAAACACTACTAAAACACAATAGCTCAAAATCTAAATCAAAGGATCCAAGCTACAGTTACACAACTAAATCCAATAAAAAATTAACCATGAAGTTAAACACTAAATATAAGTAAACATGAACCATGTAGAGATCCACCACTTGAACAGTCGTGGCACATGGTTTTATATCCTGCAAGAGCACTGTGTTGAGAAGGTAGTTAAGAATGCATGCAAATTAAGTGCCAAAATAAGGGTATATCCCTGAAGAATTGAACTTGAAAGCAAGGCAGAGCGAGAGTTAGCATGAGGATACTGAACATAATATGTGTGATGCTGAGAGTTTTTTATCCTGCCATGGTCTTTCCTGCTATTGAAAATAGACACAACCATGCTAATAATCAGATATATGAGAAGAGACTGGAAGTAACTGTTTGTAAGTAAGAACATAAGACAATATGTAGTAGTGGTTTCCTAATTCTTTACTGGCATGTCCATTTGTTAGGAAAGATAAAATGGTTGAGTCACAGTACTCATAATATGTCACACTATTCAGCTTAATATGCATAAAGAGTAATGAGTTGTACGCCCTGGTCTTTGTTCCATCGAAGTATATCAATCAGATCATTTTTTTTATCATTTTTGCATCACAGGAGGAGAGGATCAGCTAGTATTGCTGATTCTATCAAGATAATATATATGAGAAGACAAGCCAATGTGTAGTTCTATGAACTTACTGATAACTGAGCTAGTAATTTATGCGGTTCATCACAATGGACAAAGAGCCACACGACTAACTCTTCAAGGTGGATGGAAAATGGTAAAGACAAAGGGTAAGAGGAGAAAACTTTGATTTTACCTGTTCACCGTCACTTGTGTTTGTGACAAGGGAGTTGATGCGTGTTGTAGCAGTTTTTGAAGCTGAAGCGAACATAGAGAGACTCAAACTTATTGCTTTAGTGCTTTGCAGTCTTTGTCCCTACAAGTGACCAAAGATGAGGTACGAAATTCACGTAAGGCTATTCATATACAACAATCAAACTGAAGCAATTGACGAGGGCAATTTTCATGTCAAAAAATTTAATAGACCATGTAATTTGCTCATCTTTCTTTATGGTGAATTTATGAGGAAAGTCATATTAATTTTCATGGCATTGATTTAATTTGTTCATTTCTTTATGGTGACTTTTTAAGGGACATTTTTGCTGCACTGAAAGGATGGCTCTAAGTTGTTCTTGTTAGACCATTGATCTGTAATCAGCTTAGTCAGGAAATTATGTAGCAGTAAACAATGATGATATGGAATGGAGTTCAGACAGATATTCAAAATGGAAGCAATGTCCTCCTCAAAATGCAACTGAAAATTGTATTGAATGGCTGAATGCACCACATTGGACTGCCAATTTTTGAGACGCACACAATTGCTGTTTGACAAGCATCATGATTTGGTGATATACATGACAATCCCTATGGGCAGCTTAGTATGTGTGCATCATTTTACTAAGATCTACGTAACTAGTAGAATTCGAGTGGTAGTGCAGATACTAGTAGAACAATAGGCTGTACGTAAGTGCAGTCTGATGCTTAAACGGCTTGATGTATTCCATCGCATGAAGATTATACTCCCTGCGTCCCAATTGTAACCTAACTGACCACCTCGTCTTATTGAAATTATTTTGCAAAATATCATATTTTTTATATGGCTAGCTTTAGTTTAATAAAGAATTTCATGAATTGACTTAAATTTGACTACTTTACACAAATTTTTTGAATAAGACGAGTGGTCAATGTTGTGCCAAAAGTCAAACGATTTACCAATTGGGATGGAGGGAGTAATTTGACATTACAAGTGCAAAATTATGCATTAAAGGAACCACCGAGGGGGGAGGCAGTACTATCTAGAAAAAACAGAGAAAGGGAAATCAGTACGTTAAGTTAAATTTTGGATTTGGAGATGCAAGAGAATTGATCCCCATTAGCTCATCGAAAGGCCATTGGTGCACATCAGCAATGTGTGGCGATGCTGCCGTACGAC